>PVHX01002757.1:0-159185 GCA_004024805.1 Geosciurus inauris | reverse complement strand
GCTGAAGATGTGGCTCAGTGGTTGAGTGCCCCTGAGTTCAATCCCTAGCACCAAAAAAAAAAAAAAAAAAAGATAGTATCAAATTTGGCTCAAAGATAGCTTGTATCAGTATCTTCCTACTTGGTATATATACAACAAAGTCCTAAAAACATATTCCTTTGACTTCTAAATTTCATATTTAGAAATTCATAAAAAAGTAGTTTAAATATAAACTAAAACTAACAGAATGTTCAGCATGCTCAAAGTTTTGTTAAAGTAGTAAGGAAGCAAAATGCGTAACATAGTAGGAGACAGACTGAGTAAATTATGACTTTATGTATCTATACACACACAGACACAGATACACACAGACAGACACACATACACACACACACACACACATTATGGTTCCTAATTTCCTGGGTAATAGGATTTAGGTGATTTTTATTTTATCTTACGTCTCAGTGTTTTTTGTTTGTTTGTTTTGTTTGTTTGTTTCTCATCAATAGACACACATGATTTATATAATGTTTTAAAGATTTTTTTTAAAAAAGCAGTTTGGATATAAACCACTAATCTTCACATGCAAAAGCTTAGTTTGGAGTTTTCACATCCTTTCTTAATTAACTTCATGTTTACATTTTCAACTCATACACATAAAGGAGTTTTAGTTCATAAAATCCAAGAACATTTCCATTGGAAAAGCTCTTCCTTGCATTTTTTAAAATATTTTTTTAGTTGTTGATGGAGCTTTCTTTTATTCATTAATTATTTTTTATATGTGGTGCTGAGGATCGAACCCAGTGCCTCAGGCATGCTAGGCAAGCGCTCTACCACTGAGCTACAGCCCCAGCCCCATCTTCCCTGCATTTTTAAGCATTAACCTTCCTGGGAACCTGAGGAAGGGATGATTTACTTTATAAACTTCCAAAATGTTTTTAAATGCTCTTAAAAGCATAACTATATTGATTTACTGTATAAACATCAAAAGTGCTTTGACTTGCTCTAAAAGACTAACTATACTGACAAAGGCAAGAAACAAAGGTCCCTAAATCCAATGTGTTTCAAATCAAAACTGCTAAAAAATTAATCATATATACATATAGATAGATAAATATGGATTTATTCTGAAATCATAATCCACAGACGTGAGAAAGTATAATTAATTTACACCGAACTGTCAAAAAATGTCTTTTACATAACATAAGTTACAGATATTCTCTAGAAATAAATGTAAAGCATCAGAAAAGTATACCAAGAACAAAACAGGATCAGGTTTATTTCACTGGGATTGATATTTATTTATTTATTTGAGTTACCACCACCACAATGAACAGAGAATCAAAATCTCCCTCCTTCCTTAAGCAAGTCCAGTGGTTCTGCTAGAATCCTGCACAAAGAATACAGGCCTTTTGAAAGCACCCATTGCTTTATCAATGCTGGTTTGTTTTCTCCTACTCATGAGAAGGAAATGATCCTGAAAGCATCTAACATTTTAAAACAAAAACTCTTTACTAAAAATGTGAAAAAAAAATCTAATCCTATGTTAAATGTTAAATGGGTAAATCAGATCAAAGATCAAAGTGCACAGCGAAGGAGTCCTATTTAAAGGATTATGTGGGTTCAGTTTCAGCAAAACACTGAAAATGTTAAAATACTGACTAACTGCAGGAGTGTTAGTTAATTAGTGGTAAAGAAAAGGGGCTGAATGATTTCTGAGGTGCTTACCAGTTCTCCAACTACATAATTCAGGATCAGGAGATTACAGATTATATCAGGAGAAATATTTTCATATAAAAAATCTTTAGTATAAATTTATGTTGTATTAAACTAGAGAAAGGAGGTTTTTTTTTTTCTTTTTGTTTTTAACTTTATAATTTATAGGACTGTTGCAATAGTACAAAAATGTAGCACAATTCTAGAACACAGAAAATTCACCAAAAGGAAAAAGTTAAAGGAAATTGTTTTAGAGTCAGTCTGAGTGTTTTAATTGCAATGAGATGGAAACTTTAGAGCACAGAGACTAAAAAACCATTTATTTTCTATTAAATACAAAGCCTAGGGCTGGGGCTATGGCTCAGGGGCTTGTCTAGCACGCGTGAGGCACAGGGTTCGATCCTTAGCACCACATAAAAATAAACAAATAAAATAAAGGCATTCTGTCCATCTATAACTACAAAATTTTTTTTAAATAAATACAAAGACTAGTAATATGCAGAAAACACTCCATAGCATTTTTCTTTACCAGAGAACTAACATAACCAGGTCTGCCCACAGCCTATAGCTTAGCCCTTCTAAAGAAGTGGGTAGTGTGGCACCAAGATATTCCAGGTGGGAAGAAGAATCTGATCTCTAACCTTCTCTACAATGGACCTGGTGGGTGGGAGGTGACATCCATACCACATCTGGAATATAAAAGCTTCTCCTGTTTTTAAAGGACATTATCTCACAAGCATCACATTAGCCTGTATTTCAAAGCAGAGACTTTGACAGGGCTAGGTAATACATGTTTTCCTTCCCCAGTCTATCTTTTTGGAAAACACATATTATGGAGAAAATTGGGCAATGATCAGTCTGTTAGTAACATCCGCTTCCTTTAGAAAAGGAAAATATGTTGCAAGGGCAGGATTTTCCCAAATGTCACAATAACAGAGGTTAAAATGTAAGCCAATATATAATCCATTTAACATTCACATCCACAATTATCTTTATATCTTTCCTTTTCCATAATTATTCACCTCCCCATAGTTTAGGTATAGGCCTGATATGAACCATTCTTTCTTTTTTTTTTTTTGGTACTGGGGATTGAACTCAGGGGCATCCGACCACTGAGCCAAATGCCCAGCCCTATTTTTTATTTTATTTAGAGGCAAGGTCTCACTGAATTTCTTAGTACCTCCTTTTGCTGAGGCTGGCTTTGAACTCACGATCTTCCTGTCTCAACCTCCCGAGCCGCTGGCATGTGCTACTGTGCCCGGCCAGAACATCCTTTCTTTACCTGTATGGTGCTTCCTGTTTACAAAATACATTCATAGACATGATTTCCTTTGTCTACTCAACAATATGAGAAATAAGTATTAGGGTTCTTTGACCAATGGCAAAACTGGGGCTGGCAAACATAAGTCACCTGCCAAAGGTCACTTAGTAAGCATTAGAGCCTGAATCTGAGCCTGCATCTACTAATTCTAGTTTGCTCTCCTCAAAAACTACCACTGCCAACAGAAAAATAACAGAAAAAGGAACAATGCTCGCTTCTATATGTATAATTTTTGCCTGGAAGCAACTTTCAGAACAACTAGTATCAATTAACAAGGTATTTCAAGTGGCCCTGTGGTAGAGAGAATAATCCTCCATCTGCTGGCCAAGGTACCCAAATCCTAATTTCCAGAAACTTTCTCTTGATTAAGCAACATTACATGGCAAAAAAAAAAAAAAAAAAGACTTTGTAGGCTTAATCAAATTAAGAAGCTTGAAATGAAAGATTATTCTAGAATATCTGGGTGGACCCAAGAGGGAGATAGACAAGTCCAAGTTAGAATGACAGTCTCTGCTGGCTTTGATGATGATAGGAAGGGGCCATGAGCCACAGAATGCTGGTGGCCTCTAGAACATGGAAAAGGAAAAGGAATAGGAATGAAGTCTCCCACTAGAGCCTGCAGAAGAAATGCAGCATTATGGACAACTGATTTTAGCCTAATGACATCCATCTTAGACCTCTTGACTTTTAGAACTGAAGATAACAAATTTGTGTTGTTTTCAGATATCTAGGGGCTGGGGGTGTAGCTTAGTGGTAGAGCATGTGCTTTCCATGTGCAAGGCCCTGAGTTCAATTCCCAGCACCAAAAAAAGAAAAACAAGAAAAAAGATTCTGAGTTTGTTGTAACTTACCACAAACGCAACAGGAAACTAATACTAACATATACATGAAATTGAGATAACAGACTGCCCTAGTCTGCTAAATGAAGTGTCCATGTTGTCTGACTGTTTTACATAACAATCCAATAGTTTTGGAATACACTTACTTCTGAAAACATACAGATCATTAATCCCTAAACTAAATCATATGCTAACCCTTGCCTCTGTTGTTTCCATATTCAAATTCAGAAAAACTGTGATTTTCTACAGATCAGTCATGTTAGCCTAAAACAATAACAAAAAAATCATGCCCCAAAATGACCTTTTTATTTTCACTGATTCCATAATGCCTCAAAATTATAATTATTATGACTATTTTGGGAGGAAAATATCAGTTTTCAGACATTACACAGACCTTGGTAAA
Source organism: Geosciurus inauris (assembly GCA_004024805.1). Taxonomy (NCBI): domain Eukaryota; kingdom Metazoa; phylum Chordata; class Mammalia; order Rodentia; family Sciuridae; genus Geosciurus; species Geosciurus inauris. The sequence goes on along the minus strand of PVHX01002757.1, from coordinate 154,927 downwards.
AAATCTACATACTATGAGGATTCATTGGATAAAAGGGTTTAAAATTCCAAGAAGGCAACTGCTATTCCAAAGGCAAGTTGTGATATTTTAGTCACTGCATAAACATGTAAAATAAGAAACCAGGCCTTTTTTCTTTTCTTTTTTGCATCCCAGTTGTGGTTTTGTTTACATAATATGTCAAGAAAATCATAGAGAAAAAAAAAAAACCCTGAAGATAAGTGGGAACAGCTTGAAAGAAAACTAACAAAATATTTCAAAGCCAAATTTCACAAATTCAAACAATAATAAATTTTAGACTGAGGTTTCCATTTTTTATGCGTACCAAAGCATAAACATTATTCAGAAAGCAAAGCAGCAAGTAAGCTTGCCATCTTGGATTGAACTCTAGAGGTGAAGGCAGTGTCCAACAGTACATTTCTATTTGTGAGTTGTTTTTTCTTAAGGATGCATACATGTATAGAAAATTCTAGAAGGATAAATTGCTATGATAAGAGATATTGCCTCTGAGTAGGTTGATGTAAAAATCCTATTTTTCATCTTATACCCTTTTGAACAGACTGAAATTTGTATTATCATGGGCATATTTTATTTTTTCAATAAATACAAAACCATCTGAAACCAAATTTCAAAAAACAATAAATTATCTTGAAATACACAAAAATCATGTTATTGAAAACAGAAATATTTCAGAACAGTTCATCTTATCAAAATTGAACTGCATTTCATTTTATTAATATTCATATTGTATTAGAAGATAAATGCTCTGACCCATAATACTCTGAATAATGGGTATTTTTCTATTTGTGGTAAAATTGCACCTGTTTACAAAACTCTTAAGGTTTTTCCAAGTATTCATCACATGAAAAAATAATAATAATAAAGTTCAATGTTGATAATTGCAAATGGAAAAGAACCAACGTGACTTAGTTCCAGTTAACAGGATTAATGACTGATCGTCATTTGGCACTCATCCCTGACATTGAATGGAACGGTCCACATCATGATTCCTGTTTCACTGATATAATTCCCAGAAATAATATATTTTAGAACCAGGAGGAAACAACAATATGAAAAAAGGGAATTAATTTTATTCAGGCTTATCTTAAAGCATTCTAATCAAAGCCAACAAATCAGAATCGTTAAAAAATTGTATGAACTATTACACTAGGACTAGAGATAAGATTTAGTGGTACAGCACTTGCTGAGGGTTCAAACCTCAGCACCAGGAAGAAAGAAAAAAAAAACACGCAACTATGGTACTAGAAGAAATATCACATTATTTCTTTGAGGATTCACTAAACTCATAAATATGTAAGCACATACACATATATACACACACAGACATACATACACAGTCATATATCAATATAAATGTACATAGAATTATGAATATTTTATTTCACACTGATATAAATTAAAACTTAAATTATGCAATTTTTCTCCTTACTACCACAATCCAGACACTAAAGTTTTTCCCTGAAGATAAAATTATCCTGTTACCAGAAACACAACATACAATTTTCTCAATAAATTCCAAATAAGAGGGATTTTTGTTTGTTTTGTTTTAAGCCACCTAATCTACTTGAATACAAAAGATTCCTCAGCTGGTTTCTGTAGCACAGCCCAAGGCTTGAATGAAGTCATAATCAGGGAGCTAATCTTCCACAAGTATCAGTAAGTCATGCTTCAATCTAGCTGACAGAGAAATGACAAAAAGCTCTCTGGGTCTATGAGCTCCTTTTCCTTAGAAGAAATGCAAAATCATGTTAATAGGGGTTCCCTAAATTTCTGCACGTTGATACCATCAGTTTAAATTGGAAGACATCTAAAGCAATGGAAACGATGTATTTTTAATGCTTACCACATGCCACAAAATTGCAGGGAAAAATCATATCAATTATTTGTTCTTATATAACTCTCCCTAAGGGTCTATGGTAATTATATTCATTACTTTATTAAAGCAATGAATATTACTTTAAAAAATCATCTTTAAAAAACCAAATAATGAAAATTAACAGAACAGGCCACAACATCATTTACCTGTTGAATCAAATTCAATTGGCTGGCACCGGCGACTAGAAGACCAATCACATTTAAGGACTTGCCCTCCTTCTACAATCCCAGGCTGGGTAGTGTTTGCTTTGGGAGCTCCCACCAGAAGAAACATCCTGCTAAAATACAAAAGGGATGGAAAATATTTTAATTGATACCAAGCATCAGTGATATCTTATGATTTATTAGGAGAAGTCGTTCTCTTGATATTATCTACAAATACTTTTAAAAACCATTTACAGAGGGGGCATAATTTTCCTTATTCATGTGGTATTCTCTTCCATACTTGTATTATTTGGTCTACTTCATCTTTAAAAATATTACAAGATAATTTCAGGGCTATATTCATTTTAAAATACATGTTGGTCAAATTGTACACTTTAAATATGTACAAATTATTGTATGTCACATATCTTAATAAAGCTGTTTCAAAAATGTATGCTACTATACCTAATTAGAATGAATAAATAAATAATAAATGTATGCTACTTAAAGTCAAGCAAGTTTTGTGTTGTTTTTTTGTGATCTGATAGTCATATTTTTACATTTAAATTTAGTTTTAATGGTGTATAAAATTGTGTATACTTATGAGGCACGATGATATATATTTTGATACATGTGACTTAATGTAATATTTAAATCAGAGTGAACATATCTGTCTCCTCAAGCATTTTATCATTTCTGTTAGGTGAAAACATGTACAATCCTTTCTTCTAGCTTTTTGAAGTATACAGTACATTGTTATCTAAGTCACTGTACTGTGCAACAGCATACCAGAACTTCCTACACCTGTGATTTAGTGCCCTTTTATGTACTTTCTATATCCTGAATGCTGAGCAAAATAAATAAGTCTAATAAATTATTACAAAGTATGATAATGATAAATATTACCATCTTCCATTTTAAAAAATTATCTTTGTTTAGAACTATTGTATCTCAATCCTTTCATTTAATCGTAACTGATAAATTTCTCTTCACAAGAGTAATCTAGTGGCTTCTGGACAAAGATTAGGACTACTATTTCATTTTTTATCAGCATAAAATAAATTGAAGAGAAAATAATCATGAGCCAAAAATTTTAAGCATAAGAAAATGTTGTCATTTGTTGTTTTTTATTCATTCAAAAAAGATGTGAATTGGGGCTGGGGCTGTAGCTCAGGGATAGAGCGCTTGCCTAGCATGCATGAGGCACTGGGTTCGATCCTCAGCACCACATATACATAATAAATAATAAATGAATAAAATAAAGGTCCATCAGCAACTAAAAAAATTAAAAAAAAAAAAAAAAGATGTGAATTGAGTATCTCCTCTACATAAAGGCAGTGCAGAACTAGAGACACCAGCTCTCAGGGGGAAGCACAGACTCCCCTGGAGGCAAGAAAAGACAACAAAGAAACAAATTACTCATGTTTTAATGAAGAGAGCAAACAATGGGCCAAGAGAGATTATTTGGCAATAAGGAGAGGAGACCTTCTTCGGGATAAAGAAAAGTTCTCTCTAAGGAAAGGAGGGGAGCAGAGTTCCTTTAGATGGCAAAAGTTAATCAAGGGAAGCTGTCTTTAAAGAATGGGGAAGAGAGGCTTCCTTAAAATAAAGCAGTCAGGGAAATAATCTCCCAGGAACTCAATAAATTGAGGTAAACAAGATTAGAAGGTGGGCCTTCAGGGGCATCTGGGTGAGAGAAGAGCAGAGAAGAAATGTAAGATAAGGGAGTGGGAGGGAGAGGTGGATGGGGGAACCCCAAGCAAGATAGAAAGATCCTGGGCAGGAAAGAATTTAATCTGTATGAGTAACAGGAGAAGAGGTGTGGCTGAAGTGAGAGAGCAAGCTGGGAGTGGCACAGAGTAAGAGTCTGGGAGTCTGGCACAAGCCAAATCCAGCAGGCTTTTCAGCCATGGCAAGACTGCAGATGTTATCCTATGGTCCATTTGAAACCTTAAGAAAACTAAATTTCATGCCCTTTGGGGAAATGATAAGAAAGGGATACAGCCAGGCATAATCCCAGCTACTCTGCAGGCTGAGGCAGGAGGATCACAAGTTTGGGGTCCAACCTGTGGCTATGTAAGGAAACCCTGCCTCCAAAGAAATAAAAAAGAGAGAGAGAAAAATAGAAGAAAGAAAGCAAGAGATCTGCAGCAGTGCCAGGAGGTGACAGTGACCTGCAGTAGGGTGGGTGAAGAAAGGAAGGTGGGCAGATTGGAGAAATATCTGCAGTAGAATAAACAGGGAGAGCTGGTGGCTTTGAAGATGAGAGAAAGGGAAGATGTAGGCATGCCACCTAGGCTTTGTTCATGAGTGCGTGGATGGGAGGGTAGCTTAGAGACTGTGGAAGCAGAAGGCAGATTAAGTATTTACAGGAAACCATGAATTTAGCTCAGTATGCCAACTTGAGATGTCTGAGACACCTAATTGGTAGCCTGGAGCTCTGAGGAGAGCTCTGCCTGAGAAATAGTGTGCTGAGAGTGTCAGATCACAAAACAATGAGTTCATCCAGGAGGAGCTTTAGAGAGAAGTCAGCCTAGAAGAACACCCTTCACTCTCAGTAGTCAGAAGAGAAAGAGGATACAGTCAGAGACTCAGTCTTCTAAAGAAGCTGGTTGAGATGCAGAGAAAGAAAAAACAGGATATGGGTAGACACAGACAGCATTAGTAAATACTATGTCATTATCATTTCATTTCCTTAAATGCTAAGTCAATAAAAGCTTCTAGCAAAAGATATTTACAATTGTTTCCCCCTTTTGTGAAATTATGAACAAACCTGTATTTTAAATATGAAATGAACTCATTTTAATTTTCTGAAATAAATTTCAATTTCATTTATTCCAGGCAGGAGCTACCAAATTTCATCTAGACTAGACAAATAACTGGATGTGTGAATTACTAGTTATAAGCATCTTGCTGTCTGACACTTATCTTGAAACCTGCAAATTGAAATTAAAAATGAAACATAAGCAAACCACGCCCTGTTTAATAAAGTTTTATGCAGTCATATTTGGCATCAATAATATACCAATGCTGGATCTCTTCCATTATAAAAATGATTCTGGATAGGCGTTTTCATTCAGCAAGAATTTTTCATAAGGGAAAAAAATTGATTGAGTAAAAGAACTGCCACCTACCCCCAACTCCTGACCCTTATTCCCCATGTGCACCAGAGCAGCTCTTTGTCATCACAACCCCCTTATTCTTTACCTAGAGCAGAGCTGATACACATAGCTCAATTACATATGTATGTAAAGCTACATATATGTAAATATATAAATTATAATGTATAATGTTCTTTTCTTTCAGTAGGTCAAAACTTTGATCACAGGGCGGTGATATAGCTCAGTAAGAGAGTACCTGCTTAGCATGAATGTCTAGTGCTGGGTTCTATCCCCACCACCATTAAACAAAAAAAAATGATCACAAAAATCACAAAACTGTTCATCATCTGAATTAAATATTTTTTTCTGTATATCCTGAGGAAAGATAACATTTCAGACAAGTGTGCTTTTTCAAGGTCTATACCTTGAAAAGGGCTTTGGGCATTCATGCAGTAGTGCTACGAAAGGTAATACACAGGTATGTACATGTTTTTAGTGTTGTGGACCATGCCAGGCTCAAGGAGGTCAGGACTGGAGAGCTGGTTCAAAGAATTTGCCTTGACACCTACATGTAAATTCATTTCTAGATTGGCATCAATTATCACTTTATAGAACCATATAATTTTTTGTCAAAACTATTATTCCCACCTTATGATAAATTGCTTCTTCAAATATAAGGGGTTTTAATTCATCCTTATGCCTGCCACATGTAAGAACTCAGAAAAGTTTATAATGGAGTAACAAGTAAATTTAATAATTATAGTTCTCAGTCTTAAACTAATCACATATTTTTAAAAAGTAATTTTCCAGTATGCTAACATCCCAGGATACAGAAATCATCCTCAGCTAAACATCTAACCACTTAATTATCCTTAAACCAATTTCCCTATGCAAAAACTTTATTCAAAGACAAGTACAGTGCCTGGTGCTCTGGCGCATCCCAGGGGCTCAGGAGGCTGAGGCAGGACGATCAAGAGCTCAAAGCTAGCCTAAGCAACAGCGAGGCATTAAGCAACTCAGTGAGACCCTGTCTCTAAATAAAATACAAAATAGGGTTGGGGTTATGGCTTAGTGGTCAAGTGTCTCTGAGTTCAATCCCTGGTACCCCTCCTCCCCTAGAAAAAAAAGACCGGTATAGTGATGCATGCCTATAATCTCAGCAACTCAGGAGGCTGAGCCAGGAAGATTAAAGTTGAAGGCCAGTGGTAAAGCATGCCAGGTTCAATGCCCAGTACCCAAAACTAAAACAAAGCAAACAAACAAACAAAACTGTATTCGATTTTGGACTTTAGATACCTCCTTTACTTGGCACTGTGAGACAGAGCTGGGAAGTTTTTAAGTCTTCAGCAAAGACAGAAGAAAGGATGCATAGGAGAGTCCTCGGAGTGAAAACAGCATTCTGTTGGCAGCACATAGCTTGAGTTCCTTGGGTAAGACCACAAACAAGCCTGCTGCTTTTCATCAAACCATTTGCACATTATAGGCATGAAATGAGAGTAATTAGGTATACTCATATGGATGCTTATCCAGCTTTCCTAAGCATACCTTCATGTATAGTCTTGCACACTGGTGAAATACCACAGAAATAGAAGAATAATATCAAAGGAATGCAAGAGCATTGTCAATGTCTAAATGCTAGCCTGCTAGAAGAAAAAAACTGTGAAGATACTTCAGGTTACTTTTAAGATATTTAAGAGTTTTTAAAAGAGAGAAATAAGAGATGGACAAAGTAAGACTACCTTACATATATGTTAGTCTTAAGAGATAGCTGTGTACTGAAAAAAAAAAATTTGCATAGAATAAAAGGTATAGGGTAGTAAAAGATGCTATCTGAGGAAATTAGGGAATATAAAAAGCAATACATGATGCAAAAATTAAAAGCCTGTTTAAAAAAATCAAGTACTTGTTTAAAGTTAATCTAAGAATGTGTAGTGAATAGCTACAACAGCTAAATACAGTTGAGAGGTAACAGACCAGAAAAAAAATGTTCACAATATAAGCAGCACTGTCTGATAGAAAGTTTGGTACTAAAAGTTCTAAATACTGTAAATCAATTGAGGAAGTCACTTTAAATCTCTGAGTCCCTGGTTCCCTTTTCCAGTGAATGGAAATAACAATGCCCTTTGTAATTATTTACAAAATTTTCTAGAGGTGAATAACAGGCAAATGCAAACGTAGACAATCCAAAAACATCATAAAAATACAAGATGATGGTATACTGGAACTAATAACAACAATTAATACAATTAATAAACTACTCCCTAACAAGTAGAAAATATAAAACTTAAAATATGTTTCTAAAAGTCCTTTTCCTTCCTCAGTTTTCTCAAAGAGCTATTGAGTCGGGGCTGGGGTTATGGCGCAGTGGTAGCGTGCTCGCCTAGCACGCGTGAGACACCAGGTTCGATCCTCAGCACCACATAAAAATAAAATAAAGATATTCTGTCCACCTACAACTAAAAATAAATAAATAAATATTTTTAAAAAAAGAGCTATTGAGTCAAGTAACTCAAATGAAGGAGAAACTGATAAAGAGTAGAAAATTGGCTTACAACATTTTTCTGATAAGGTGGACAGGTTGAGTGTATGCACAGGTTTCCAGGAGGCTGACAAGAGGTTCCATTGATGAACAATGAAATCATCATTCTATGGCTATATACAGTTATTCATCTATAGCTGAATAACTTCGATTCATATATCTTCAACTTTTTCCTGATAGACTCCATCTCCCTCCAAAAAGTTTGCCCAAGAATATTATCAGCATCTCCACCTGTACCATCCTTTTGAGATGACTGGATTCATAAGCATTAAGTGACTTCTTAGGACTCCAAAATTAAAGTTCACTTCTCCAGGTAGGTTATTAATAACATGCCAAGAATCACTAAAAGGTAAGGGGAAAAAGTAAAGCAGGAGAAGGAGCACAGGGAAGAATGAGCAGAAGGAAGGAGACAGGAGGAAAGGAATAAGAGAGGAAAAGAGAAGAGAAGGAGAAAAAAAGTAGACAGGTAGGGAGAAGTGTAAGAAAGAAAAAAAGAAGTGAGACAGACAGCAGGATCCGAAAACCAACCAGGAAGATGCCCTTTGGATGCACTTCCCATCCAAAGAGCACTTGAAGGGTAGTTGCTTCAGGGAATGTGACCCTGGCTACCAAGGGAGGGCAACCTGCCAAACAAGGACAGGACATTTTTCAAGCCCTCCAAATGAACTGAATTATTTGGCTGCTTTCAGCACTGACCTTTCCAAGATAAAAAATGTTTTAATATATTTAGCCGACTCTGGAATGATCAATGAGCCTTCACCAAAAGGAACTTTGGAAAATATAATCATACATGTATGTAGAAAGAAATGGAGATAAAGTAGTGCTGAATGTTATCTCATAGCTATAATTCTAGCTTCAGATTTATTTTCATTTAAAAAAAAATACTAGAGTCAGCAATTATATGATGTAAAACAAAACCAGTAACTGAAAATTGCATAGATTTTTCCTTTCTCTATGAACGTGTGGCCTTAATCAGGAGTAATCTACCTAGTATTTGCTTTCTAAATAATAATGACTGTAGTCCATACATATGTGCTATTTCTGATGAGAAAAATCAACCAACAAAGCCACACTGAAGTTTATGAACCTGAGTCGTCGTGTAAAGTGTTGTGACAATGGTTACAGGAAAAAGAGAGAAATGAAATGAGAAGTTTCAGAACCACAGACAGATTGAGGCAGACCATAATAGCCTTATCTGAGTTAACGAGGAATCTGGACTACTCTGGCAATGGAAGCACTATTGAAGGAACCTGAGCAGCAGAAGAACTTCAGAATCAAAAAGGATGTTTCTGATATATAAAACTAATAGAAACATATAAGATGTTTGACATAACTGAGAGCCAAATGATGGTCAGAGGGAGAAGAGAGAACCTGAGCACCAGGGATCACACCTGTCATGGCTAGGGCCCAGATAAGAAGGCAGTAACAGAAGTGAAGAGGGACACCAGGAAACCTTAGCAGAGGAGGAACTGCTGAGACCCTCTGCTGGTGACTAAGCACTGACTAACGCTGGAGGAGTGCAGTAGGAGAGACAAAGATAAACAGAAAATGAGAGGGAGGAATATGAAATTATTTCCAGGGCAACCGAGAAAATGATGACACCATTAATAGAAGCAGAGGTGCAACTGAGATCTCTTGGTAAAAAGGAACTCATGTTTAGTCAGAATGAATTAAGAAGGGTTAGTTAAGGAGAAATGATCCACAAACCACTGGAATGTCACAATAAAGCTCTACTTTTAGATCTGTGATGCAACCAGCACAGGTGTTTTTTTAAAAAAAGTTTCCAGGTATTGCTATGTCAGGACTTCCAGAGATTTAAAAGGAAATTCTCTTTCCATAAAATACTCATCCACCCCTTGTGCTATAAACCAAAGTGACTGTGAAAAGGGATCCATTTGTTTCTAATGAGGAAAAGGGCAAAAATTTGAATTTAGTGCTATATAATACCATAAATATATACATACATATATATACAGACACACATTTATGTAAAATGAGAACTTTATATACTACTTGGAGAACACATGTGTATATGTATGTGTACATACATAAATAATCTACGTAAAATGAGAACCTTATAACGTACTACTTGGAGAATACATAAGGAAATTGCTTAATTACTTTCTTCTTTAAAAATTCACTACTTGGAGCCAGACACAGTGGCATAAACCTGTAATCCCAGCCACCTGGGAGGTTGAGGCAGGAGGAGGATCCGTGAGTTCAAAGCCAGCCTCAGCAAAAGCAAGGCACTAAGCAACTCAGTGAGACCCTGTCTCTAAACAAAATACAAAATAGGGCTGGGAATGCAGCTCAGTGGTCGAGTGCCCAGAGTTCAATGCCTGGTACAAAACAAAAAAAGTTTGAGGCCAGTCTAAGCAACTTAGCGCAGCCCTAAGCAACCTGGTGAAAGCCTGTCTAAAAACTTAAAAATTAAAAGGGCTAGAGATGTAGCTCAATAGTAAACCCTTCCTGGGCTTAATCCCAGTAAAGGAGTAAAATCAATATTTGTGGAAAATGTTGGGGTGGGGGTAGCAGTGAGCTGGGGATGTAGCTCAGTAGTAGAGAGCTTGCCTAGCATTCAAAGAGCCCTGGGTTTGACCCCCAGCACAGGGAGGGGAGTGTCAGTATTTGAGGAGATAAAATAAGTGGGATTTGAATTACACATGCTATCTTTTGCTCCCTCCTTTGTCCCCACCTCACACCCGTGCTGCTCAAATAACTTAAGGCTAAGCTCTTGGCTTCTATTTCCCTGTCTATATGAACTAGTTCATGGCCTTTCCCCTACTTCCCCTGGTGGTTTGTGCTGAGAAATGAAATGAGACATAAGTAAAAGTGCTTTGCAAATTGTAAAATAGATTTGCCAATATCATTATAGTAATCAAACCTAGTATGCAGGTTTTAATTCCTCCAATTATTCTCCATTAGAAAAAGGATTACAGTTCTTGGCCTTAATTTGATCTTTCAATTTTATGTAATGTAATAACATAGTCTCCATAAATCAATGTTTACAGAAAGAAAAACATGGAATGTTAATATTTGATTTATCATAATTTTTCATAATTTTTTTGGAAATTCCGACTTCAAACCTAAGACTCATTTCTGGAGCAATATTTTGAGAAACCACCCTAACATTTTTGCTTAGTACTTCATTTTTCCTTCTCTTTAATAAACACTGGCCCATTAATTTTTACAACAATAGTATGGAGATGATTTAATAATGATTTTCTACAACAATAGAAATGATGGACTGGTGTGTAGCTTACAGTGCTTGCCTAGCATGCACAAGGGCCTGAGTTCAATTTCCAGCACTGAAAAAAAAAGAATAAGAAAAAAAGTAAAAATAAGGTGTAAAACAGTTCTACAGCTTGCCTAAAGTATTTGGACACTTTAAACCAGAAGAAGGGGCAGCAGTAGACTTCATAATGATTGCTTGCTCACTAATTCTTTAATTAGAAAACACTTTTTTATTATGTGTTTCCCTCCCTTTAGAAGTTTTTGATAACACCAAATAACAATAATACATCCAACTAGCAATATAGTAAATGGCATCCCATGTACCTTGGATTCCAATGCTTGTTAAATTTAAAAGTGTCTTTCTATAAAATTAAGCATAATTTTAACATTAATCTTTACCTAATCTGAAAAGGTAAGTAGAAACCTTTGTTTACATATTTTATTTTTTAAAAACCTCAAATGGATTCCATTTTCTTAATTTTTTAATTTAATTTAATCTTAATCCTAGAGCTTCTTAGTCTACTAGTAACAAAGTTGCTAATGAATATTTCAAAGTATTACCCAAAGAATTCAACCCAAGTTTAATTTCAGGTTACCATTAAAGGCCCACAGGTGAGGTTATAAACATATGAGGTCATGTAGATGTGTGAGATAATAATAATATATATATATATATATTGGAGGTGGGCACTGGAGATTGAAATCAGGGGTACTCTACCACTGAGGCACATCCTCAGCCTTATTTTGTGTTCTATTTAGAGCCAGGGTCTCACTGAGTTGTTCACCGCCTTGCTATTGCTGAGGCTGGCTTTGAACTTGCGATTCTCCTGTCTCAGCCTCCCAAAGTGCTGGGATTACAGGCATGCACCACCGCGCCCGGCTGTCATAGTATATTTAATGATCATAATGACTGGCCAAAGATTAGCCACATGCCTGGCAACCAACAACAGCAAATATCACCAATAGTCAATATGACTGCATTTTCCATGGTAATAATGCTTAAAAGTTTGTCAGCTTGTCAAGTATCCCTACACTTAATTCAAGAAGATTGTTGCAGAACAACATTTGCAAAACACTCCATCAAATTTGAAGTTTTAAATGCTGGCTTTTGACAAAAGACATATTTTAATTCTCAGAATTTCTGAACAAATTAAATATAAAAGTGCATCCTTAGAAGCAACTGAAATGCATTATACTGCAAAGGATGTACACTTAAAAATATCTGTAAACAAAAATTTTAAAATGGTAAGACTAATTAAAATGATGAAATCAAGAGGTATTTCATTGGTAGAATGTACTCTTAGCATGTATTATCTCTGGTATCCCCCCCCTAAAAATGATTAAATAGAATGTGAAGGTAGTAAATGCTATCTGAAATTAATATTATTTTTACCATTTTGGAAAATCTGTGCTCAGGTCATATAAGAACCACGGTAACTGGAAATATCAAAACTAAGTTTGCTACATGAAACAATGCCTAGCTTCCTCCAAATGCATCCAATCTAAGTATTGCTGCAAAGGTTGTTACCAAATAAACGATACTCAGTAACATTCAGGGGAAAAAAAAAAACAACAACAACAACCAAGAATAAATCCTAGAGAATGTCCTAACAATCATAGAAAATATTTAGACCACCCTCGAATTAGGCATGAATGCATTGGGAAAATGGTCTTAAGTACTGACCATCGAAATTATCCTGTACCATTCCTCCCAAAAAGGATACCTGACAGAGAAAACATAGAAACAAAAATATGCTGTTAAAACTTCTAAGAGCTTAGATCCAGAGGTACAGTATCCCTCTTGAAAAGATCTAAACATCATAACTTATACAGTGAATACTCATTAAATCAGTATTTCTAACGCTAAAATGGGAGTGGAGTGGGGGTGGGGGTGAGAATGATGTCAGTGTTCAGTAAAGTCAGAGACAATCTGCAATCCAATAATGAATATAACTGTTGCAAATCCTGAGAGTCTTTGCAAAGTGGAACTCTGCCAATTTGAAAACATAACTGAATTATTAAATAATGCAGCATTCAAGTGACCTGCGGCGAGTGAAAACTCAGCAAACACCCTTGTTCTTTCTGAACAATGACCTAAATAGTGAATCACTATAAAAAGCTCAGATGACACATTCAATTCATCTGTTCAACTCAAATGCTCAAAGGTCTGACAGTCCCAGAGATAAGACACAATGAATTTAATACAACAATATGGTCACTTTAGTCATCAGAATGTCTGCAAAAGGAGTAAGAAACAGAATCAGACCTAGAAGCGGAAAGAGTGGGGGAGGGCGAAAAGGACGGGTGTTAAATCTGGGAAGCAGACAAGGCTAACTGGTACAGGAGAAAAAGAAGTTGGGAGATGAAATTAACCAACACAGAAGCTGCGCGAAGTCCGGCAGGACCAGTCTTTGTTGATTTCCCACTTTTCCTGAATTTTAAGAACAGGTCTGCTTCAAAGCTCTCTCTTCTGCCCTCAAACAATTTTAAGAGATGGAACTGAGTGTTGAGTGCCGAAGGGAGCTCATCCCCTCAAATAGTTCATCCACTCAGGATATAAGCCACCCCGAGGTTGGTATGGTTGGGACACCGACGCTGGGATGCCCCGGAGATCTTCCCGGGAAGGGAAAGAGGGTGGGTGCGCGTTGGGGGAGGGGGTGGGCTCGCGTTCCAAGTACCGCCACTTACGAAGACGCGCTGGGCACGAAGAAATCCACTGCGAAGCCGAAGTAACTTCCCTCCGGGCCAGAGTACTCGGCGGGACTATCCACATCTAGGTTGAAGGCGTCGCAGAGAGGCAGGAGGCAGGAGAGAAGAAACAGGAGGCGGCGGGGGCGAAGGTGCAGCCGCCGCCGCACGAGAGAAGCCATAGCCGAAGTGCGCCCGGGACGCCGAGCCCGGAGCTGCGGCCGCCCCTCCCGGGGCGCACGGTGCCAGCGGCCCGCCGCCTGTGCGCGCCCAAACTTGTCGGCCTCTCGCTTCCCAGCTAACCTGGGACAGCGCTGGGAGAAGCAGGAGGGCTGAGTTCCCAAGTGGCTGCCCTGGAAGTGGGGCGCAGGGTGCGCCGGGCGGGGACGACAGTGCCGTGCTCCCCTCAACGCAACGTCTCGGGCTGGAGACTGCCGGGGTGAGCGCCGCACCTCGGGCCTGAGAGCTGCGGCGGGCAGTGGGAGGAGGCAGGGGAGGAGGAGGAGCCGGCTGGGGAGGCCGTGCAGCCCAGCCCCAGGAGGAAGTTGGGGGGGAAGAGTCGTTCTCCGACTGGAGAGAGCCCAGAGCACTTCCGTGCGCGCTGTCTCAGCCTGTCCCAAGAGAGGGGCTCCGGTGCTATCCCAGTCCTTCAGAGCCCAGGTTAGCGGGGGCACTCCTTGACGAAGGCCTCAAACCGAGAACGCAGAGTTGAGGTCGACTGATGGTCAAGCGTCCTCTTCTGTTCACAGGAGTGGCAAAGGCACCCCACCTTCCCCGGTCCTGCTGGGAACTTCCCTGTGACTTTTAAGAATGCCGAAAGCTTTATCCACTTCTCGTATTTCTACTACTTAGCCTGGCAGACTCTCACCAACGAAACTATAATTATTTGTCGTTTTCCTCCCCATTCCATCCCCCACACAAACATTGAATATAATTGTAAACTTCCAGAGTGCTAGCACAGCCTCTCTCAAACGAGGTGTGTTAAAACTGAACTGCAGTGGCTGACAAAAAGATCGGCAAGGAAAAGAATCGGCAGTAATCGTTTGAAAGCAAATCAAAATAGTCGAATTCCCGGTTTGTTAGCTGAAGTTGTATAATTTCAGAAAACTGATTCGTTGATTTAGGATGATTAGGTAGACTTACTTTGAGAGCTGGAGGAAGGACTATGCACCACTGAAACAAGGCCCCTCCGAGTTCCCTTGCTATTGGCAACACTGGACTGAGAGACATGCAGGACAGGAACCCTGACATTTTTCTTTGTATTCCCAGTTGCTACCACCTTGCCAAGCAAATAATAAACAGTAAAATGGCGAATCAGTGAATGGATGGCAGATGAAATGATGAGTACATTTTGCTGAGAGAAGTGATTTCCCCGTGTTATGTATCACTTGTTAAAGAATTTGATAGAGAAGATAAAATGTAAATCGGTTGTGTGGACCAATTAGAAGTACTGGAACAGTAATTTCAAAGTTTTCCCTAGTGACTATTAAAACTGAGTCGGGGGCTGGGGTGGTGGCTCAGTGGCAAAGCGCTTGCCTCGCACGTGTGAGACACTGGGTTCGATCCTCAGCACCACATAAAAAATAAATAAAATAAAGGTATTAGTCCATCTACATCTGAAAAAATATTTAAAAAAAAAAAACAAAAAAAAAACCTGAATCATGGAGCCGGGTGCGGTGGTGCATGCCTGTAATCCCAGCACTTTGGGAGGCTGAGACAGGAGAATCAAGAGTTCAAAGCCAGCCTCAGCAACAGTGAGGCGTTAAGCAACCCAATGAGACCCTGTCTCTACATAAAACACAAAATAGGGCTGTGGATGTGGCTCAGTGGTGGAGGACCCCTGAATTCAGTCCCTGGTACCAAAAGAACAGAAAACAAAAAACTCAATCATGGGTCAAGTGCAGTGGGATTCTGCATCCCTGCCATCTCAGCACTTGGGAGGCTGAGATTGGAAGATCACTTAAGCTCAGGAGTTCAAGACCAGCCTCCAGCAGCACAAGGAGACCCTATCTCAGAAACAAACAAAAATCCTCAATCTCAATCACAATATGCATTAGGCTAATAACCAGCAAATAATTCTGTAAAGGGATATGTATATGTGTGAGTGTGTGTATTCTAATTTGGAGTTTAAAGACTTTATTACATTAAATATTTTGATTTTTAAACTTTTACTAAAAGATATGCAGCAAAATCTTTGGTATCATTTATAAGTGATGGTCCAGCATCTTCCTAAAAGAAATTACCAATTGAGACAGAAAATTCTTACATTAATATTTACACATAAATACAAATACATCTTTATCTTCACTGTTTCCTAAAATATCCGAGAAGCCATGGATATGTATACCTAAGCCCAAGGGGTCCTTTTATACCTTAAAAATCTGAAACCAATCAACATGGAGGTCCATTCAGGTAAGGAAGGCAGAAGAGTTTAAAGTGAAGCTAGCTGGGAGCTGTGGCAGTACCTGTAATCCCAGTAACTCAGGAAGCTGAGGTGAGAGGATTATAAATTCAAGGCAGGAGGATTACAAATTCTCAGCAATTTAGCAAGACCCTATTTCAAAATAAAATACAAAAAGGATAGAAACCCGGTGTGGTGGTACATACCTGTAATCCCAGCAGCTTGGGAGACAGAGGCAGGGAGATCGTGAGATCAAAGCCCAGCCACAGCAACTTACTAAGGCCCTAAGCAACTCAGCAAGACCATGTCTCTAAATAAAATATAAAAAGGGCTGAGGATGTGGTTCAGTGGTTAAGCGCCCCTAGGTTCAATTCCTGGTACTAAAAAAAGGAAAAAGAAAGAAAAGAAACAAAAAGGATTAGGAATATAGCTCAGTGGTAAAGGTGTCTGGGTTTAGTCTCCAGTTAAACACACATCTGGCAAATTAGAGTGTAGCTAGACCCAGCAGGCTTCCTCTTCCTCAACAATTTTTGTTTGTTTGTTTGTATTTTTGGTACTGAACTCTGGGGTGCATTACCACTGAGGTACATACCCATCCCTTTAAACTTTTTATTTTGAGACAGGATCTCATAAAAGTTGCTGAGGTTAGCCTCAAACTTGTGATCCTCCTGCCTCAGCCTCCCAGTCATTGGGATTACAGAGGTGTGCCACTGTGCCCGGCTCTCCTCTACAACTCTTGATCCTAGAACAGAAGTCCAACAGACTAGGGAAATATGAGGAACAGGGAAAGGCAGGAACCAAAGGAATGGCAATACAGTGTGCCCACCAAAACTGAAGTGAAGAACACATCCTCAAATAGGCCTGCAAACTGCTACTAAAAGCAATTTTTTTTAGCTTTTCTTTATGACTTTATTTCAAATGAAAGGTCTTGCAAATCAAGAATTTTGTATTTAAAAAAACAAACATGCATTTCTATTAGGAGACAATGAAATATACTAACCCAATGCATCAAGGAACCTGGGGTTATAAATGCAGGCATCTTTGTGTGACCATGCTTGAGCAGCCAACCACACAAGTGCTTTGCAAAATGTATTATAGAGCATATCAATTCCGCCAGCGCTTATTCTAGATTGTGCTTTGTGCATGGATGAAGAAAAAACATGTTTTATTGTAAGGGGAAAGAAAAGCACAGCTCTTTACCACTGAGCTACATACCCTGCTCAGCTCTCTACCCCCACAGCTTTACTCTAAAATATGCATACTGCAACAAGTTTCCATCTTAAAAGAAGAAGTGCCTAAGATAGCTACATTAAATATAACCCCTCTTTTTACAGAGAAAATAAAAATTTAGGTAGTAAAAAATGGGGGCGGGGGCTGGGTTGTAGCTCAGTGGTAGAGCACTTGCCTAGCACATGTGAGGCTCTGGGTTCAATCCTCGGCACCACATAAAAATAAAAAAAGATAGGGTATGTATCTACAACTAAAAATATTTCTCTAAAAATTTGGTTTTTAAATGTTACCCTCTACCCATCTGTCCTTTAAAATCTTGACATGTTTGGGTTGTATAAATTCAAGTGTCTGGGTTCAATGTTTGGCTTCACCAAGTTCTAGTTGTGTGACCCTGGGAAAATCAATCCAACCATTCTGTGCCTCAATTCTCTTATCTAAAATGGAAATAATAATTGTGCATATTCTCATAGAATTGAGCAGTCTTCATTGCCACTAATAGTGCAGTAATAATAGTAAATCTGAATGATTGTAATCACACTTATTAATTCTCCTGTTTATCCAATGATTTCATTAATGACCATAATCAAAGTGAGGCTCCATTCAACTTTGTTTCTATATACAAAGAAGCTCAGTTCAGTCATGCCAAAGAAATTTTAGAGAAATTTCAAACTTTTATTTCCTAAATAATAGCAAGGGAAATTGGGTTTATAATCCACAGACACATTTCTGAAATGCCTATTTACCGCCTTCCATTTCTGCACAAATTCATGAACCCAGCCCTAGAGTTTATATTGCTTTCTTTGTTTGTCTAACTCTCTCCTGCCTCTCCACTCCCAAATATTTATTAGGGAGATTGGCATGATCTCTGTCTTCACCTCTAGCCCCATTGCTGCCTTTTTCCTACCTGATATGTACCAGAAACTATCCCATCTAGTACATTGATCCTTAGATGAGTGGAGAAGAAGAAAAAGCAGGCTAGAAACTTGTCTCCTTTCTGGACCTTTTTCCTAAATTATCCATCCGAGTACCTGTCCTTGATTCACTGCATTTGTCATGTCCTGGGTGAGCTTATTCATTATTGAGCTCTCAACTATCACTTCTTACTACTCCAGCTCACAAAAGAGCTTTAGCTGTATTAAATTACCTACCATTTCCCCAGAGCACCATCTTTGTTCACAGAGCTCCATCTTCCTGGAAAACATTAGTCTCCCTCTTTAACCACTTCCCACAGCCCCATCCTCCTGTCATATACAAACCTACACAATCTCCTCCACCTGGCTAGTTTCTACTCTTCTCAAGACTCACATCAGACATCCTCATGTCCTCCAGCAAGGCTTCTCTGTGTTGTCCTTATATCCTTTGAGCTCCACCTGTGGCCTTAGGAATTACTTCCATTATTCAGAGACTTAATAATAACTAGTATTTCCATTTAACTGCTCACTTTTTGCTGGGTATTGTGTTAAGCACTCTTTGTATACATTAAGGTACTTTTAGACACAAAGCCTTATCAGGTAAGTTCTACTAGTTTCCAATTTAAAGATGAAGAAACTGACTACTTAAAAGATTAAATAATTTCCAAGATCACAAAGCTAGTGTAGCATAGGCACATCTTCACAATATGAAATATATAATATAATAATACAAGAATAAAAAAAGAAGCTGGGCATGGTGATGCACACTTATAATCCTAGCACTTTGGGAGGCTCAGACAGGAGAATCGCAAGTTCAAAGCCAGCCTCAGCAAAGGCAAGGCGCTAAGCAACTCAGTGAGAGTTGCTACATAAAACACAAAATAGGGCTGGGGATGTGGCTCAGTGGTCGAGTACCCCTGAGTTCAATCCCTGGTACCAAAAAGAAAAGAAAAAAAGAAAAAGAAGGACAATATATTTAAAGTAATCTGAGAATTTACTTAAGAAATTCTCCTTTCCCTAAATCTATCTGATACCTCGCCCCCACATTTTACTGAAGATTGAACCCAGGAGCACTTTGCCCCTGGTTGCATTCCCTGCCCCTTTTATTTATTTTATTTTGAGATAGGTTCTTATTAAATTGTCCAGGCTGGTCTTGAACTTGTGATCCTCTTGCCTCAGGCTCCTGGGTCACTGGAGTGCACCAACCCAACTCTATTTGAATTTTTAATAGCATATTTTTTGTCTATAAGAAGTCTTAATCAGCTGCGCACGGTGGCATATACCTATAATCCCAACAGCTCCGAAGGCTGAGGCAGGAGTATTGTGTTCAAAGCCAGTCTCAGGAATTTAGCAAGGCCCTAAGTAACTTAGTGAGACCCTGTCTTTAAATAAAATATTAAAAATGGCTGGGGATGTGGCTCAATGGTTAAGTGCCCCTGGGCTTAATCCCCAGTTTCATCAAAATAAGTTATAGGTGCCAGGTTTGTCCAAGAAGTTATAAAAGTAAACCTAGATCGATGTTTTTATTAAAGAGTAAAAATGCTATTTTTTTTTTTTTTTTTTGTATTGGGGATTGAACCCAAGGGTGCTTAACCACTAAGCCAATCCCCAGTTTTTTTTATATTTTATTTTGAGACAGAGTCTCACTAAGTTGTTTAAGGCCTTGCTAAGTTGCTGTGGCTGGCTTTGAATCTTGATCCTCCTGCCTCAGCCTCCTGAGCTGCTGGAATTACAGGAATGTGCCCAATTAAAAATGGTTTTAATTTGCCAAAGTACTGCTATCAAGAAAGAAGACCTAGGGCTGGGGCTGTAGCTCAGTGGCAGAGTGCTTGGCTAACACGCGTGAGGCACTAGGTTTGATCCTTAGCACCACATAAAAATAAACAATAAAATAAAGGTATTCTGTCCATCTATAACTACAAAGTTGTTTTTTAAAAAGAAAGAAAGAAAGAAGACCTAAGTGAATATTTTTGTGGGCTCAAGGCCCTGTGTTCAATTCCCAGTGATACAAGAAAAAGAAGGAGAAGGAGAAGAAAGAGGAGAAGGAAGAGGAGGAGGAGGAGGAGGAGGAAGAGAGGAGGGGCAGGGGAAGAAGGAGAAGGAGAAGGAGATTAAAAGTTATTGTTTCTATTAGAATCAAACTTATGTTCTAAATAGCCAGCCATATTTCTTCCTATATATGCACATTCATGAAGTGTTTTCCTTGGGAGTTCTATTGCCATAAGAGTTCTTTTTCAAACATTCTCTCAGGGTTTGGTGAAGCTATTGTTACTGGAGGTTGAAAGGCGACTGTGGAGTGTTGAGATACTTCCTCAGTCCTTGAGTACAATGTCTAATGTTAGGATAGTTTTACCCCAGCATGGAAGCAGCAGTACAGCAAGGCAAAGACAGCATTTAGATGAGGTTTACTGTAAGCAAGGGAAAGGCAAGAGAAAGTGAAATACACCCTGAAGAGTAGGGTGGGCATATTGGCAAGAGATGGAAATGTACTAGCACAATTTGGCTTTGGGTTTTTGTTAGGATAGGGGGTGGGGGCTTGCAGTGGCATGAAACCTTGGAACAGCAAGTAACTACGCCTCTTAGGGCTCAGTGCTTATGCAGCTGCTGCCCATTTTGGGGAAGTCCTAAGCTTGTGCTGTGTGAAAACTGAGAGCACATGCCTACATATTGGGCCATTTGGCCCTTTCTAGTTTAGCGCTACCAACAGAAGGTCATGTCATGGTCAAATGACTAGTGTGGCAACTTGTGGGCATGTATGTGATCTTGGGGACATAATATGAGCACATAAATGTGGGTGGGGAGACTGGTGGTGCCATTTGGTGGTTCTGAGTAGTCTACCTGCTTCCTCTGATGGATTTCTTCCATTGCCCCACTCACACAGGGGGAGCAAGAACTTATGTCCATATGGTATCATATGATGGAAATTGAGTCCTTTGAGTCAATTGCCCATCAGAAGCCCTTTTACCCCCCACCCTGCCACTTCTCTCTCTCACTTCCTCCGTGCTCCTGCTCTCAAGGTTCATTTCTCCGCCACTTGGAATGCCACTCTTGTTGCTGTTGTCTTATTCCAGTTGCACCCAAATATCAGCAGTCAGCTTAAGACTCATCCTCTCCAGGAAGCTTTACATGGCTTTTCTCCCTTCTTTTAAAAATGGTTTATATTTCCAAGTCTAATCCATTCACAATCTAGAATTCAATTAACTTCTTGTATGTACTTCCTGGTGTCTTTGACAGAATTTGAATACATTCTATTTAATATTAATTCTTGACATCTACAGGTATATTGCCTGATGAAATTAAAACTTCCTTAAAAATAGGTGTAATTTTTAAAAAAGTTTGTGTATACTTCCATAACATTGAACACAATGCTGAATCTATTTTTAAAAATTAGTAAGAACTCAATAAATGGCTACAAACTCCATCAGGGAAACAAACATGTTGATCTTATCCATCATTAAATATACAGTGTCCATCATAATTATTACCAAATAGTAAGTGGCAATTATATATTTGTTGAAGAATATATGAAGGGAAGTATGAATTAAAAAGCAATTGGTTGGCTGGTGGTATAGCTCTGTGGTGGGGTGAGTGCTTAGTGAATGCTTGAGGCCCTGGATTTGATCCCCAGCACCCAAAAATCAATCAATCAGCAATTGGCATCTTTATAAATTGAATGCATAAAATGAAGGTAATAACTAAGTTTTCTTCCATAAATGAGTATATTGTTTTGAAGAAGTAGAAAAATCCAAGAATATCTAGTAAATTCATTTTACAACAAGCAACCATCCACATTATGGAAAGTGTTTCTTAGTTTCTGTAGTGATTTTTCATTTCTTGTTGTAATTTAGGAGTAGGGCTTGAGGTTTATGAAGGAAACACAAATTAATCACATATAGCAAGAAATGTCTTGTGTACTTCTCTGGAGTTTTCTGCATCTCACTGCAAGAATCTCTGCTTTCTGCCCGGCGCAGTGGCCCATGCCCATAATCCCAGCACTTTGGGAGGCTGAGACAGGAGAATTGCGAGTTCAAAGCCAGCCTCAGCAATGGCGAGGTGCAAAGCAACTCAGTGAGACCCTGTCTGTAAATAAAACACCAAAAAATGGTACTGAGAATGGGGCTCAGTGGTTGAGTGCTCCTAAGTTCAATCTTTGGTACCAAAAAAAAAAATCTCTGCTTTCAAGACAGACTTTCTAAACTTTAAGGATGTGATTGGTGTTTTTTGCAATTTCTCTTTAAATGATCAATTTAGAAGGGAGATCATACATCTTCTTACATCATAACAACTTATGGAGATTTAATTTGCTTTAAAAACTTGAACGAAGTATTGAAACCTCTGATGGGTAGCTAATAAATAGATCACATTTCTCAACATAGCACTTTTATATCACAGAAAAAGATCAGGTTTGTATGAGGATAAAGCTAAGTCATCCTTTTATTATTCAAAAGCCAAACTAGAAAAGTAAAGCATTAGTGGTATATTTAGGAATTAGATGATAGAATCTTAAAAAATAATATATCAAAAGAACACAATTTTTTAAAATCATTCTTTTACACGTCATAAAAGAAATCACATGGGAAATTTGAATGTTTCCAGGACTTGATAAATGATTGCTGATACTTTCCTCCAATCAATTGTTTTGTACACATATAGTCTTGCTGTTACTGGGGCTCACAGATCCAAACTTCTAGCACTTGTTTCCTTCAGGCTTATGATAAATGTAAATACTCATAACCAGAAGTCCTTTACAGCTTCATTCTAAAAAGTTACACATGTGTTTATTTTTTCCTTGGAAAAAAAATGTCAAAAACATGAGTCACTAATGGCAAAATGCACATTTTATATAACAATGCAGAGTTCTTAACATTCTTTATTTTTGCTACATGTTTTAATCCTACTATTGTTTAGCAACATCATCCAAATAATTATTGAAATACTTTGTTTAGTAAGTAAAAATAATCTTCACATTTCAAAAAGGTCTAGCTAGACATGTCTATATAAATGAAATTTTTCAGGAGCAAATTTAATTATCAAGAGGTTCTGGGAGTATAGCTCAGTAGCAGAGAATGCTTAGCATGCATAAGGCCCTGGTTCAGTTCCCAGCACCAATAAAATGAATTTGCTTACATGACTCTTACACTGCTTTTATTCCTATATAAAGAAACACTCCAGTTAACTGGTCATATTATAAGATATGTTAGTCATTCATTTAATCAAATGTCTATTAATAATTGTGCCCAACACTTTATGTGCTCAATACTTCAATTGGAGCTTGATCTGCAAAAATAAATCAGATAGAGCCCCTCTCATGAACCTAGAATTTGCTGAGGGTAGTGGTATACGTCCAAGCTGCTTGGGGGCACAGGAAGAGCCCACAAATTTGAGACCAGCCAACACATTGAGATTTCCCCATCTCAAAAAAATAAAAGGAGAACCTGTAGTTTGATTAGAAGAACACTTAGATAAATATTATTAGCTAACATGAGAATGCTATGTCCCAAGTACTCTATTACAATGCTTTATATAGGGCTGGGATTATAGGTCAGTGGTAGAGCACTTGCCTAGAACTTGTGGGGCACTGGGTTTGGATCTTTAGCACCACATAAAAATAAATAAAATAAAGATATTGTATCCATTTACATCTTAAATATTTTTAAATGCTTTATATGAAAAAAATTTAAAATAAACTTTAAAATGCTTTATATGGATTATACCTTATAATAACAATATAGTTACTGAATGAGGGTAATTTTATATCATTATATAGATGAGAAAAATAAGTATACTGATTTTATCATTTGGTACCAGGGATCGAGCTCAGGGGTACTCAACCACTGAGCCACATCCCCAGCCCTATTTTTGTGTTTTATGTAGAGACAGGGTCTCACTGAGTTGCTTAGTGCCTATCTGTTGCTGAGGCTGGCTTTGAACTCACGATTCTCCTGTCTCAGCCTCCTAAAGTGCTGGGATTACAAGCATGAGCCACCACACCGGGCTAAGTATATTGATTTTAAAGTGCTCTCTTCAAGAAGAACCTATTTCTCCACCTCTGGAGTGTGAGAAGGACTTACTGAATTACTTCTAAGGATTAGAATAAAAATGGAGTGGTGGTGGGACCTTGTTGAATAGGTCATAAAAGGTACCCAGGCTTCCTTCACTCTGTCTCTGTTGGGAAACCAGCCGCCAAGTTGTGAAAACACACGAACTATTTTATAGAGAGGCCTACGTGTAAAGATAAGGCCTTCTCCCAATTGCCAGGTAAGTGAGTGTCACGAGCGACATATATAATTAATAATTACTCGGAGGCGGATTGTCTTTAAACGCAAGTGTATGTTCAGTCACAACAATCATCAAATATAATTAATGCAAAAAGTGTTGGGTGTGCTGGAGCACCCCAACTAGCATTCAATGCACACTAATTAAACACTATAGGTAAGTTACACTATCCTAGGGCAACTAAACATAATCAGCAATTCACACAATCCTAGGGCAACCAAAAGCCCAAAATAACTCCGATGCCAGGTGACTTCTCTTAGCTAAAGGGCAGATGTTGTCTTTGTCTAGTGGTTCTCTTCAGCCAACAGCTGGACATCAGGGAACGGTGGAGTTGATCCAGGAATGGACAGCAAGGTGGCTGGTCTCAATGATGTCCTTGGAGCAAAACTCACAGTGTGGCAAGACAAGCAGTTTAAAGGCAGTTCCAATGAGGCAGGAGAATTGCGGGTTCAAACCCAGCCTCAGCAAAGGCGAGATGCTAAGCAACTCAATGAGACCCTGTCTCTACATAAAACCCAAAATAAGGCTGGGGATGTGGCTCAGTGGTCGAGTGCCCCTGAGTTCAATCTCTGGTACCAAAAATAAATAAATAAATAAATAAATAAATAAATAAATAAATAAATAAATAAATGCAGTTCCAAGTTGGTGGTGCGAGCTGGTGATTGGTTACACCCAGTAAAAGTCAATGTCCATTGGTTATGTCCAGTAAGATAGTATAATTGCAACTGGGCCTTTCTTTGCACATGTGCATGGTACTGAGCTCCCTATTAATTGTAACCAGTCATTGCTAGGCATACCATACATAAATGGAGTATAACTTCTCATTATTCTGCTTGTAAATGATGTAGAATTACACCAGTTGTGTAATCATATGTGCACATAGGGTAATAATGTCCAATTCATTCCACTGTCTTTCTCATCTCCATACCCCCTCCCCTCCTCACTCCCCTCTGTCTAATCCAAAGTACCTCTATTCCCCCCCATACACACACTGTGAATTACGTTCTGCGTATCAGAGAAAACATTTGACCTTTGCCTTTTTGGGATTGGCTTATTTCACGTAGCATGATATTTTCTAGCTCCATCTATTTGCCAGCAAATGACATAATTTCATTCTTCTTTAAGGCTAATATTCCATTGTGTATATATACCACATTTTCTTTATCCATTTATCTGTTGAAGGGTACTTAGGTTGGTTCCATAGTTTAGCTATTGTAAATTCAGCTGCTATAAACATTAATGTCAGCTGCATCACTGTAGTATGCTGATTTAAAGCCCCTTGGGTATAATCTAAAGAGTGGGATAACTGGGTCAAATGGTGGTTCCATGCCAGTTTTACTGAGGAAATTCCATACTGCTTTCCATTGTGGCTGCACCAATTTGAAGCCCCACCAACAATGTCTAAGTGTACTTTTTTCCCACATCCTCCCCAACATTAATGGTTGCTTGATAATTGCCATTCTGACTACAGTGAGATGAAGTCTCAGTATAGTTTTGATTTGCATTTCTCTAATTGCTAGAGATGTTGAACATTTTTTTATCTATTTGTTGACTGATCATATTTCTTCTGAGAAGTATCTTTTCAGTTCCTTAGCTCATTTATTGATTGAATTATTTGTTTTTTCAGTGTTTTTTTCAGTTCTTTGTATATCCTGGAGATTAATGCTCTATCTTGAGGTGCAGTTGGCAAAGATTTTCTCCCATTCTGTAGGCTTTCTCTTCACGTTACCGATTGTCTCTTTTGATGAGAAAAAGCTTTTTAGTTTGATTCCATCCCATTTATTGATTCTTGATTTTACTTCTTGTACTTTAGGGATCTTGTTAAGGAAGTCAGTTCCTAAGGCAACAGAGTGGAGATTTGGGCCTACTTTTTCTTCTAGTAGGCACAAGGTCTCTGTTCAACCTCTTAAATCACTGGGATTATAGATGTGGGCTACTGCACTCAGATTGGTTGCATTTTTATTACTTAGCCTCTTTCTGCAAGACTTTAGCCCATTTCAGTTTCAGTCAAAATCTACCTAAATCTGTTTCCCTAGGAGGTTGTGATAAGTCTACTCCTTCGTTTGATCCCTGCCCTCATGATTGATGGGTTATGGGGAAGAACAGAAATATTCTTCTATCGGGTGTGTGTGTGTGTGTGTGTGTGTGTGTGAGACAGAGAGAGAAGAGAGAGAGAGAGGTTGTTTTAGTCATCTCTTTCACTGCTATAACTAAAAGAACTGACCAGAACAACTTTAGGGGAGAAAGATTATTTTGAGGGCTCATGGTTTCAGAGGTCTCAGTCCATTCCTCAGGGCCTAAGGTAAGGCTGACCTTTATGGCAGAAGAGCGTGGTGGCGAAGAGTGGCTCATGTGATGATCAGAAAACAGAAAGACTCCACTCACCAGATACAAATATATACCTCAAAGCCACGCCTCAAAGCCACGCCCACTTCCTCCAGCCACACCCTACTTGCCTTCAGCTACTACTCAGTTAATCTCAATCAGTTGATTAATTCACTGATTGGGCAAAGGCTCTCATAACCCAATCATTTTAACCTTCTTGCATTGTCTCACACATGGGCTTTTGGGGTACACCTCATATCCCAACTATTACAGTGTTATATGCACTATTTTTAAAACAAACATTTAAAAATGCATCTGTCTTTATTTGGGACACTGAATAATGATGATGATGCCAAATCCAGTGGCACTATACATAGGACAATGCACACATACTTGGCCACCTGCTTCAGGTCTCCTCTATGCTAAAGGAAATCTTTCTAGAATGTCTTCTTAAAGGGTGGACTGAGGACCACTGCTATCTGAGGTCCTTGTATATCAGGTATGATACCAGTATCCCGAACCTGGCCTACTGAATCAGAATTTCTGTGGTGGTTTGTAAGAGCACTCTCCATACCTTCAACCCCTCCCTTCCATCTCTCCCCATTCTATGCTAATGGACTGTGCTCTTGACAGAGAGCACCCCTTTGTTTGTAACTTTGGACCTGATTGGTCCAGGAGTGCGTATAAGCTTTTGTATTTCTGGAATAAATGGTGTTTCTGCTTCTCGCTCCAGTGTTTCACTCAGGCAGAGCAGTTCTTTACCTACATCCCGGGGTCTGGGGAGAGTGGCCCCGTGAACCATCACCGTCCTGGGAGACCTCATTTCATCTTCTTCCCCGGAGATCCCTTCTTTCTCCGTTTCTCAGGACCCCCAACTCATCGAGCGGACCCATGCAGCGAACCCCTTAAAGCAATAGTGGTAACCTAGGATCTTTTTTTTTTTTTTTTTAACAATTTCTATTGCGAAGTTTAATGTACACTGAGGTTTGAGTATTCCATCTTTTTAATTATCTATTTTGACATCACAACCCCTTTCCCCAATCCTAGGGGCTTTAGGCAATGATTTATTATGTTTCATGCTTCTATGTGGGTTGATTAGAAGTTTATATTCTCGTTACTTCTGGTCTCACTCAAGCAGCATCACTGAGGCGTGTAAGACTGGGAAGGTCCAAAATGGCTTCCCTCCTATATTTGCTGTGGTGCTGGCTGTCTGCATGGCACCCCAGTTCTCCTTCTCATGAATTCTCATCTCCAGCTGCCTGGAGCATCTTGCAAAGCAGTTTCCCAAGGGGCAAAAGTAGAAGCTGCAACTCTCCTGAGGCCTAGGCTTGCTTGCCAAGCATTCCCACCTCTTTTTACTGGAAAAGAAAGTTATAAGTCTAGAGCAGATTCAAAGTATGAGAAAACAAGCTCCACTTATTCTGTGCTAAAGGAAATCTTGCCAAGATGTGCAAAGCATTTGTAGCTATATTTATTTCTTCTCCATGCCACGACACCTATACTTTGAACTTTTACTATAATAACATCTATAAGGATTGAAATGGTTATGAAACTTATAGGATATGAAATTTATGGGTTTTGATTTAAGACCAAAATTCCTGCTAATATTTGCTAGGAACAGGTTGGTTTGCTTTCAGGTCCTAAAGTCATGATTGTTAATATAATGGTTAATAGACTCATCAAATATAAAGTTCTATGCTCAGCAGAGAAGATTCAGAAGTTAAAAAAAAGAAGAATAGTAATATAGTCCAATGAAAGAGTGCTGGCCTAGCACATTCAAGGTCCTGGTTTCAATCCCCAGCACCATGAGAGAGAGAAAGAGAGTGAGAGAGAGAAAGCTAACCTTCCATTGTGGACCTACTCAAAAGCAACTATAATGTATTTAAGAAACATCATTAATACTTCAACAGAATTGTGAAAATGTTTACAACTATTTTATTCAGGACCTTCCCACTGCAAAATTTTCAAAATATGAAAAATAGAGTCAGAATTGGCTAATGTGTACTTAGTTTCCTCTTCTGTCATAGCTTATCCTTGAGCAATTCTGATAACAAAAGATCTAGATTAAACATAGAAACATTGGACAGGGTAAAGAAGGATTGAAGCCAACCTGAGAAATTTGGTACAGAGCATGAACTAAAAACTCATTTCAGAAGGAAGGATTGAGATATCAGACTTGCTGAGGGTTGCAAAGCTTGTTATGAGTTAGTAACAAAGGAAGGGCAACTGTCCAATCCACACCCACATTTCTGCTCCAAACATTTGCCACTGTATTCGCAAACTGTATGCAGCATCAAGGAAACACAGTTTTAAAATTTTTTTTTTTAAATTGTAGATGGACACAATATCTTTATTTTATATATTTATCTTTATGTGGTTCTGAGGATTAAACCCAGTGCCTCACACATGCGAGGCAATCACTCTACCACCGAGCTACAATCCAGGACATTTAAACACATTTAAAATGTATTCTTGGAAAGTGGCCTCTAAGGGGGCTATATAGCAGCGATTCTCAAGAGAAATACTTGGTTGCAAAAGTCAAATAAACCACAAAAATATCATTTCAAAGATTATATATTTTAATCAACTAAAAGAAACATGATTAATTTGTATGCTGCCTTAAGTTAAAGCATTTTAATATATTTTCCTGTATTTAGCATTTTGGATTTTTTTTTCTTTTGGTTTAGACTGAAGGAAAATTTGCCAAGGTTTGTGTCTTCCTGAGTCAGCAAGTAAAGTTCCCATTACTCTCCCAATTGAATGAGTCACCAGCCTGGCTTGGGGAAGTCAGAGTCCTGGCTGTCTGGGCTGGAAGAGAAACAACATTACAATCAATTAGTCTAGACAGTTTAGGGGACAGCTACTTGGCCATTTATGGTATTATTTTCACCCCCCTCCCCTTTTCTTTTTAACTGGGATTGCCTAGAGAGCAGAAAGACTCCTGGGAGTATATGTAAGATTGCAGATTTAGCAGATAAAATACAGGACGTTCAGTTAAATTTGGGTTTCAGATAAACAAATACTTTGTCACCATACATATGTTCCATGTGATATCTGGAACATATTTTCAATTTAAAAAATTTTAAAAATTTTAATGCCTTTTTGACATTGACTTATTTTTTTAGTTGCAGATAGACATAATACCTTTATTTTATTTATTTATTTTTTATGTGGTTCTGAGGATCAAACCCAGTGTCACACATGCTAGGCAAGTGCTCTACCACTGAGCCACAACCCCAGTCTTCTGACATTCATTTTTAATTGGGTATCCCATATTTTATCTGGCAACCCGACAAATATGGTTCATCCACATCATAACATCCACCCTTTGTTATGCTACAAATGTCATAGAGATGAAGGTCTATTTTCCTGAGTTTTAGATAATGAAAGTTGCTATTTTTCTTTCTTTCTTTTTTTTTGTCATGTAATTACTGTCCAAATTCAGAGAGAGACAAAAAAAAAAAAAAAGATCACTGACAAAAATCCCTCAGAGCAGTGCTACTCAGACTTTCATGTGCATATGAATCACTAGGAGGTCTTGGAAAAATCCCAATTCTCATTCAGCAGCCTTAGGTGTGACCTGACATTCTATGTCTAACAAAGCTTCCAAGTGAGAGCCACTGTTGTCAGTAGCAAGGTTTTTAGTGTTTCTCAAATTTTTCTGTACATAAGACTCTCTTGGGGAGTTTTTGAAATTCCTGATGACCAGGCTCTCCCTCATCCAGATACAATCTGAAGCCCTGGAGGTGGGAGTCCTGTGTCAGTCATGTTTTCTAACTTTTCAGTTGCTTCCTATGTATAGCCAATGTTAAGAACTATATACTGTCTTTGATAAATTAGCTCACATGTACGCTGGTTAATGTTTGTTGTTATCACTTGAGTGGGGAAAAAAATGCCCTTAAAATACTGGCAAGCTGGTTGTTACACACTTACTGTAATCATGAGGGACTGAAGTTTGAATATCATCACAAATCCTTACAACATGTCCAATTTCAGTTATGCTTTCTAAGCAATTAAGAAAAACCATAGATTTCTATTATTTTAACTGTTATAATAAATATTTTCCATTAAATGTTTTCCAGATTTGGAAATTTTATCTGTAACATCATGATTGTTGGAAAATAGTTTTTCCATGAGTCTAAAATAATTTATTTTTCTTAATGTCTCTAATGGAAACCAAACAACCTCCACCTCAGTCAGTCTGGCTTGGAAAAGACCAGAATTTATTGTCTGTTACTCTTTGTGAGGCTTGGTTAGGGTCAAGGAATGCGATTTAAGGAAGAAAATCAAATCTTTAAGTTCTTGTTCTTTTTCACATAAAGACATGTCAACCACAATAAAAGTTTTCTTTCAAAGCAACTGATACAAACATAGCATGATATAACACATACTTACACAAAACAGGACTGCTGACCTAAAGTTAGCTGGGGGTAACGTTTATAAAAGTTTTGTTTATTAACCAAGTCCTTGTTTTTCCCCCTAATTTTGTCATTTTAGGGTCATCCATTTTTATTCCATCTTTCTTAAATCACAGTCTTTCCTATAGTCTTGCTTAAATTGAGGAATGCTTTATGCTGGAGTATTTCTTTCACTTTTTATTTTTATTCTGTGGAATATTTCTTTCCATGGAATGTTTCTTTCACTTTTTATTTTTATTCTGTTTTCTCTTTGTCTACTTCGCTCATCAGGCATTCTATTCTCTTCCCTCATTCATGCCTAGTCCACATGTTCCATCTATTTGCTACTCAATCCTGTACCCCAGTGCCCAACCATTCCAGAATCTGTGACCAGAGCTTTTACTTGACCTCTCTTTCTCCCCAAGTCCAGCAGCAATTACCACTAGCTGGAAAGCAACCTTAAGCCCGTACATGCCACTGATGTTGGGTGGCCCCATTAGGAGGTTGAAAGGCTGCCAACTTGAAAAGGTGACTCAGAAAAGGTACATACAACAAGACCATGAAGAGGCGGGTGACATATTGTTCTGCAAACATGTAACTGTGGGTCTTCAATGTGCCTCTCAGAAAACTTTTGCCTGGAGGCAGGTGAGGGGAAAGTGAAAATGACTCCAGATCTGTCTTTCATACAAAGTCAGCTACTGAAATGTTTCTTTTCTAAGCAAAGGTAGTTTGCTCTTCTTGCCAAGGAAGGTTCATACACATTTTCTTAAAACATAGTCAATAGCATAAAAGGACAGTATACAGTAAAACAGTAACTATGTTAAGAATTGTTAAGCAGTTACTATGTTTTTACATGAATTTGACCTTTAAATCTTTATAATAGCCAGTACAAGTACTATCATTACCCCCATTTTAAAAATGAGAAAAACAAGACTTAGAGCATAATGGCTTACCCATGGTCACACTGGTAATTGGGTGATGAAGATAGGATATGAACACAAACAAATCAACTTAGAGGTCAAACCCCAAGTATAGTTCCACAACTATATATTTAAATATATCTAGAGTCTCTGCTACACAATATAGTCTCATAGTTCTTCCAGAAAATAACAATCCTAAAGAACCTTAATTTTAAGCATTGCTGATAGTCAATGCATAACTGGAGTATTCTCTCAACTTATACAGTGGTTAAGGAAGTTATTTGAAGTGCTATATAAGCTTGATATTAAATAATAGTGAATCCCAATAAGAATGTAATTCTGTTGTCAATTTTCTTTCAATCTTTCTGATTACAAAAATGTAAGGCTTCGATGGGTGCTAATTTGTGTTAACATCATTACTCATTTGCTAATATATTTTTGACTGTATTTTTAATTGACAAAAATTGTACATATTTATGATATAAAACATGCTATTTCAATCTATGTACTTTGTGAAGTGACTAAATCAAGCTCTTTAATGTATTCATTACTTAATACTCTGGTCATTTCTTTGTAGTGAGAAAACTTAAAACCTCTTTTGGCAATTTTAAAGTTTATAATATATGGTTATTAACTGTGGTCACTATGATGAGCAATATATCTCTTTTTTTTTTATATTTATTTTTTGGTTGTAGGTGGACAGAATAGCTTTATTTTATTTTTATGTGGTGCTGAGGATCGAACCCAGTGCCTCACGCGTGCTAGGCGAGCACGCTACCACTGTGCCACAACCCCAGTCCCAGCAATGTATCTCTTGAACTTATTTCTTCTAAACTAAATCAACCTATGTCCAATCTTACACTCCTACCTTCTGATATCTCCACCATTTTATTCTTTGTTCCTATAATTTAACATGTTTACATTCCACATGATATGAGTAATATCATGTAGTATTTGTCTTTCTCCACTTGGCTTATTTCACTTAACATAATGTCTTATATTTTTGCATATTTTCACAAATGATAAGATTTCCTTCTTTTTAAAGACTGAACAGTATTCCATATATATTATATATATACACTAATATATACTATATATGTGTGTGTATATACACACTGTTTTCTTTATGCACTCATCTGTTGATGGACACTTAGGCTTATTTTATATCCTCATGTTTGAGCATAATTTTGTAATGAATATGGAAGGTAGATCTCTTTGACGCACTAATTTCATATCTTTTGGACATATATTTAGTAGCGGGAGTCCTAGATTATATATTTTTATTTTTTTGAGGAATGTCCATACTATGTTCCATAATGACTGTACTAATTTGCTTTCCCCCAACAGTATACAACGGTTTCCTTTTCTCCACATTCTCATTAATATTTTTTACCTTTTGTCTTTTTGATTATAGGCATTCTCAAGGTATGAGATGATATCTCCTTGTGGTCTTAGATTGCATTTCCCTGATAATGATGATGGACATTTTTTATATGCTTGTTAGCTATAACAAAGACTATTTTAAATTATACTAAACAAAGTATTTGTAAGGTTCGCTCCAAACTGAACACAACACATTCCATATAACCAAGAGATCTTTATTCATGGGGATCAGTGCAGGAGGATGCTCAGAGAGAGAGACAGAGAGAGAGAGAGGCAGTGTGGGGCATGGGATTTATAGGGCCTG
The DNA here is from genome assembly GCA_004024805.1 of Geosciurus inauris. Lineage (NCBI taxonomy): Eukaryota > Metazoa > Chordata > Mammalia > Rodentia > Sciuridae > Geosciurus > Geosciurus inauris. The sequence goes on along the minus strand of PVHX01002757.1, from coordinate 121,181 downwards.
CGGTAAACGCATCGTAGACTATGGATTGGTCATTTCAGGCCAGTGTGTCAGGTGAGGATTGGTGGTCTTAGTTATGAGCACCCCTGAGATAGCTGAAGGTTAACTTTGGCAGTTAGGCTTTGTTAGCTTGAGCAGAAAACTCAGGCAGGACTCAATTTATGTGAAATCTCTTTGATAGTCTTCCCCCCTATGTAATTAAACATATACATTTATTCATTTGCCTTTTTTCCAAAGAACTTATCTAGAAGAAGCTTTGTGTAAGTCTGTATAAATGACTTATGTTATTTGGGAGAATAGGAGCAACGTACATTTTATAAAGCTTCTGTTTTTTGTTATTAAACTTCAAGGCTTATTTGGGATGAGGGTGAAGGCTCTGTTTTAAGTCAGCTGCCTATTATGATCTGGTTTTATTCTGGGAGAAAATGAGGCTTTCACTGCCCTTACACCATTCAAAGAAGCAAGCTTAAATTCCAAGAATGCCTGTGGCAATTACCAGGCACTGCACTTCCCCCTCTGTTTGTTTATTTTTATGCTGGGAACAAAGTACAATTAATTACCACTGGTCACCACACCAGAATGTAATTATGTCCTGAAAGGATGACCAAGCTGCCTTCTCTTATTGAGTCTCTGTGTGTGCAGAGACCCTTTTCCAGAGCGGCTGCTCACAGGCATGATCAGCTCAGCACTGTTGCTGAGAACAGCCTGGACTAAATAAAGATGGCCCAATTGTAGTCAGTACCCTTGAAATTTCTAGGTTCTGGTTGCCTGACAAAAACTCAAACCAAATTACACAGAAAGCAAAAAACACAAGATCAGTTTTCCTTAGCTATATATACAGTCAACCAACTATATAAGATCATTTAAACTCCCTAGTTTTGTTATTCAGTTTTTGTTTCAATATTGGAGGTGGAACCCAGTGCCTCACACATGCTGGGCAAGTGCTCTACAACTAAGGTACACTACTCTCAAACCTTTTTTTCTTTCTTTTTCTTGGTACCAAGGATTGAACTCAGGGGTACTCTATCACTGAGCCACATCCCCAGCCCTATTTTGTGTTTTATGTAGAGACAGGGTCTCACTGAGTTGCTTAGCACCTCACCATTGCTGAGGCTGGCTTTGAACTCACAATTCTTCTGTCTCAGCCTCCCAAAGTGCTGAGATTACAGGCATGTGCCACTACACCTGGCTCACTAACATTTTGAGCGTTTTATGCATAGGATTGAGTAGTGTCACCAAAGGAGGTTCAAGGAGGTCTAAGATGGGTATCTCAACTCAGAACAACAGGGTCCTTAATGAATGTTACATGAAAAATATTTCAAGATGAGTCAGACAGAAGCACAAGCAGAGATTTATTAAGGAAAGCAAGGAGTGCAAGGGAGAACATAAGGTTTCTTGAGAGTGAGACACTCTTTGGGAGTCTCGGGTTCTTTTAAAGGAAACTGAGTGAGGGATGGCCATAGAAAAGTATGTAAAAATGGCATCGGTCTGGTGGTCACAGGACCATTTATGGTGGTCTGGCTTTCTCAGAATCTCTAGCATGACATTGTGTCCATTGTCTGATCAATAGGTCATGTTTGGAAAGTATTCTGTTATAGGGGTTTTCTTTTCCTTTTAATATTACAGATTTTTAAAAAATACTGTACCTCCCTTTGCTTAATCTAAAGATACATGTGTTAACATGTATCTTCATACATGAGGGAATTTCCAGTAACTATTGTCAGTGAAGATTTATAGATTTCCCAGAAATTCAGGAGTGACAGGCCTGGGAGAAAAACTGACTTGGGGAGAAAATGTGTGAGAAACTTCAGTACAAATCGTCCAGATTCAAGTTGGTTCCCTTTTCCTTCTTTTTGTCTCCTTACTACCTACCTTTTATTTCTTCTGTCTCAATGGGCCATAATGAAAAGTGTGTAAAGAGAAGTATGAGACGTTAACTGCATTGAGAGTCTGTACGTGCAGAAATAAGTACCTTTAACATAATGCTAATCCATGGGAAGAGCAAAAGAACCAGCTTGTCATTAACAATCTTTGTAGATCTTTGCCCTGGAGACTATGTTATTCAAAAATGATGTTCAATGTTCAATATATCAAACCTCAAAAGAAAAGTTTCAAATAAGTCTAACTCAGTGACCTAGATGTGGCCCAAAATAACAGTGTTTCTGGGATTTGGTTATGGCCAGCACTGTAGATCGATAAACCCAATCAGACTGTCTCTCTTGTTTAATTCAGAGCAAGTATCTATTAGTTGACTGTTTGCTAAAAGTGGTAGAATAGTTAGGGAGGAGAAGAGGAGAGCTAACTAGAACAGGATCCAAGTTTTTTAAGACTGAATACCCTTCAGCTTGAAACAGACTGAATTTCACCCCTCCCCCCAAATTAGGAAGATACAGACACTGGCCTAAGAAAGTCCCAGCTCCTTTGGACATGTTAAGAAAGCTCCAGGGGGCGCTGGGATTGTAGCTCAGCGGTAGAGCGCTTGCCTCGCATGCGTGAGGCCCTGGGTTTGATCCTCAGCACCACATACAAAGCAATAAAATAAAGACATTGTGTCCATCTATAACTAAAAAAAAATATTAAAAAAAAAAAAAAAAAAAGGAAGCTCCAGGGACTGGGAATAAGGTGACTCCTCTGAAATTCCTTCAGGCCATCACTTGGAAGGAAGTGAAAACCTGTGAAATTCCTGACTTTTGTCCTAATGCATCCCTTCCTCCTTTTAAAAGTTTTCCTCATCACAAAGCTTTTCAGAAATAGAACCTTTGAAACAATTTTCTTCTGTCTTCCTTACAAACTGGCTTTGAATAAAACCTATTTTCCTACCAATTTGACTCCAGATATTTCTGGAGCATAAGTGCTATGTCCTAACCTCTTTCCTCAGAGGCATTATAAGAGCTGCCAGTAACAGCCTCTTCTTAAACATCCCCTGCACAGTTCAATGGTCCATCCCCACATGGCAATCTCATGCAGACTTCTGCCCATTCATTCAATAAGTACACAAGTGACAAATAATTCAGTAGTTTAAATAAAAACGAATGACCTGTGTCATTTATTGTCACAGCTGCTGATGGGTCTATTTATTTAGTAACTGATAAAAATCTTTCTGTTAACCCTACCAATTTTAAAATGTTTTTCATGGTCGGGCATGGTGGCACACATCTGTAATCCAAGCAACTCAGGAGGCAGATGGATTGCAAGTTTGAGGCCAACCTTGCAACTGAGAGAGACTCTGACTTAAAATAAAAAGGACTGGAAGGTGTAGCTCAGTGGTAGAGCATCTCTGGGTTCAATTCCCAGTACCAAAAAATTAAAAAACAAAACAAAACCACTTTTTGTTGTGACTTATAAATTCCCTCTAGAAAATCAAGGATTTGATGTTTGTTTTACATCAATGTGTGATTTTTATTAATATGCTCACTCTTAAGAGACTTTAACAAGCCAAAGAATAAGGTTTTCCTGTAGAAATCGTTAGCTTAGATTCTGACCTGCAGGGAGCTAGTGTGGCTTTATGTTTATAACACAGAACATGGGACAGGTAAAGGCAAAGTTTGTGATCCAGTTCTATCACTTTGTAGTTGTATGACCTCAAATAACTTTACTTCTCAATGACTCTAGTTTTCTATTCCACTTATCCTATCTGATCCTTTTTCAAACCCACCTACCTGCTCTTTTTTCATTGTGGTTTCTTTTTTACCTTATGTTTCTTTTCTTTAACTCATGTGTTTTATTTTCCAAATACTTTGTTACTAGCGTATTTCATATTATTCTGTTTTCACAAGTTCTTGGAGATACTAATTTCCTCAATTATAGTACTTGCCAGCTCTCACTTATGACAATTATTTCCTTATGTGTCTTAGAATTCATCATAGATTGCTTTTTTTATGGGAACTTCTGTGGCCCTACTCAGAGTGCTCTTTGATTTGTTTCTACCAAGTATCTCTGGGTGTCCCTGGTCCAGAACTCAATGGTTCAGGAAGAGATGTCACCTTGTCCTCTCCTGGGGTTGCAAGTAGATTTTTTTTTCTGGTTCTCTGATCATCTTTTTTCTCTCCTTTGTGAATCTTGATTCCTGTAGAGGTCATAGTTTTAAATCTTTATCTTAACTCCTTTTTCCGTTGAGTTTTAAAGTCTAACTCCTTAGGCCTTAAGGCCTCCTTCAACTTCATAACTACCCTAGAATAAAACTTACCCACCAAGGTTTAGTTCCCTTTTAATGCTTGGTGGTTTCCTAATCATTTAGCAAGCTCACCATGGTATTCACAATATAATTTATTTTATTTTGCTGACAGTTCCAGACATTGGTAGGGCAGGTTCTCCACTCGTCTTCAATGCTCCCAGAACTGTTTTCTTGAACTGTGAAACATGAGTACCTGTATGTGTAAAATAAGGATAATGATAGAAGGTACCCTATACAGTTTGGGTAAAGATTAAATAAGGATCTTACTCCTTTTATTAGTCAGCTTTCTGCTGCTATAGAAAAATGCCTGAAATAATCAACTGATAAATAGAAAAGCTTATTTTGGTTCAGTTTTGGAGGTTCTAGTCCATGATCAACTGGTCCTGTTGCTTTAGACCTGTGGCGAGGCAGCAAATCATGGCAGGAACATGTGGTAGAGCACAATCACTTGCATCACCAGTCATCTAGCAAAGAGGCAGAGGAAGAGTCTGAGGTCTCACAATCCCTTTTTAGGGTATACTCCCAACAACCTAAGGACCTCCTCAAAGACTGCGCATCTCAAATGTTCCACCATCCCCCAATAGCATCACTTGGGGACCAAGCCTTTAACATATGGGCATTTGGGGGACATTTAAGATCCAAACTATAGCATTTTGCCCCCAGTCTATAAAGGTTCATGTCTATCTCGTGATGTTAAATGCGTTCAATCTATCCTCCCAAATCTCTAAAGTCTTAATTATTACATTGTCATTTGAACTATTACATTGTCACTTTTGTCCAAGTCTGAAATCTCCCATGAAGCTCAAGCCAAACTGAGTTGTGAACTCCTGGGCATACTTCAACTATGGCTGCAGTGGCCTCTGCGTGCATTGCCCTTGATTTCTGAACAGAGTGGAAAGAAATCCTAGGGAAGCAATTCCATAGGAAGTTCTGACTGAGCAGGTACGTGAGTTTCTTTTCACAAAGGAAAGTCTTTGAAACAAATTTGTATTTTTTTCACCTTTGGGCTTGTGATGGGTGGGATGGCCTCACAGATTCCTGAGGTGATGTACTGAGTGAAATATGCTATTAACATCCAGACACGTTTGTGTCTTTCTACAATGTCAAAACGTGTTGAATAACAATATATTTAAATGCTACATCAATTTCATCAATTTCAATTCACCAAATATTCGTGGTTCCCATGGTAGTCAGCAACAGGTCTACCACAAGTATTTTTTTTCCATTCTAATCTTAATTTCTAATATCTATAACACTCAAGTCATGTATCAGTCTTTGCGCAATGACACATAGGTTACAGAATGACTAGCAAAAGGTTAACTGTGGCCACAGCTTTAAAAGAGGCAGACCTGAAAGCAAAGGCAGAGAGCTGATTTGGATGCAGAAGAGTCATTGCAGTGGTCAGGTAAAATTTAAGAAGCCAGCAGCAGAACTTGTTTAATGCACAGAGCTGTTCAAGGCAAGAGGTGGAGCTGTTTGGGGTGTGGAGCTTTTCAAAGAGAGGGTCTAGATGGCAGACAGTTTTGAAGTGTATGGTATCAAGCAGGAAGATGAAGCTGGGCTGAAGTCCCAGGCACAGAGGCAGGAGTTTGTCCCTTGCCTGTCAGTCTTGGGACTGTGGTTCACTGGGTGGTCTTTTAAGATTGGTAAGATGATGGTGTCACTGTGTGCTGCTGTAACATCTTAGGTGACCTACCTTTTATGTGTTTCAGGAGAAGGTCCTGCATCATTCATTAGTCTGATGTGTTTGAAAAGATCACAGGCCTGGTCTCTGATTTTTTTTTCTTTTTATGGTACTCAAGTTTGAACCCAGGGCCTTGTACATGCTAGGCAAGTGCTCTTGCCTATAGGTAGATGACCTATACACCTACCCCTTTAAAAAAAAATTTTTTTTTGGTACTAGGGATTAAACTCTGGGGCACTCTACCACTGACCCACATTCCCAGCCCTATTTTGTATTTATTTAGAGACAGGGTCTCACTGAATTGCTTAACGCCTCACTGTTGCTGAGACTAGCTTCTAACTCTTGATTCTCCTGCCTCAGCCTCCCGAACCTCTGGGATTACAGGTGTGCACCATGATGCCTGGCTAAATTTTTTAGACAAGATCTCACAAAGTTGCCCAGGCTGGCCTAGAACTTGCTGTCTTCCTGCCTCAGCTGCTCAAGTAGCTGGGATCATTAATACGCTTGGCTTTGATGTGAGTCTGATACACTTATGCAACCTGTGTCTCTGATGTAATTTATTTGATAAGTTCACAAGTAGCATTTTTTATTAGCACAATTATTTTTTTATCAGCATGCACCTTATGATTGTGCTGTGCAGCTGGGGGTTATTCTTTTTGCTTTTTTTGTAGGTCCAACATCCAGTGGTTATCTATTTGTCCAGACAAATTGCCAAGTTATTATGCTTTAACACTTGCACTGAAAATGGTGTAGCTCAGGACAAGGCACAGCTTGAAACTGCTGTTCTATACAACATGGAGTACCTCAGAGCAGCGCACAGACTTCTCTCCATGGTGCCCTCCAGACTATCATCCTGCTGCAAAGCAGGTTGCTCATAACCAAAACCTTACATGCACTTTTCTGGCCATGCTACAATTTTTTCCAAATCTTTCTGTTCTGCTTCTTTTGGCTCCTGATTGCCAGGGTAATTTGGCTAAAAGTGTCTAGTAATACCCATGCTGCAGCCTGAATGTTTGGCTCCCTTGAAATTTCTTCCACCAGATAAACTAGTTCATCACCGGTTTTCATTTTGTTTTGTTTCTGAGTACTGCTAGAAATCAAACCCAGAGATTTGTGTATACTAAGCAAGTGCTATATTGGAGCTACATTCCCAGCCCCTAAGCCATCACCTTTAAGCCTGGCCTTCACAGTGTTTCAGGGCACAGATAAGATACATCCAAATTCCTTGAATCATAAGCAGATGGCATCTAATCTAATTTGCAATAGAAAACTCATTTCCATCTGAAACATCAGTGTAGCCCTTACTATCCAAAGTGCTATCAGCATTTTGGTATTCTTACCTCTTATAACAGAATCACTGTTAACCTCTACTTATAGAATTTAGGTTTTCTCTAACCGAACTTCCAAAATCCTCCTCTTAAAAAAATATTCTCCACAGTGAAAGGTATATTAGCATTGGCAAAGACTGGTCTCAGTACCAACTTTTTATTAGTCCATTTTTCTTTGCTATACCAAAATACCTGAGATAATCAACTGATACAAAGTTGATCTGGCTCAGAATTTGGAGGTTACAGTCCATGACTGATTAGTCCTACTGCTTTTAGACTTGTAGTGAGGCAGCAAATCATGGCAGGAGTGTGTGGCAGAGCAAAACCACTTACATCACCACTCATTGAGCAAAGAGGTAGAGTAGGAGTCTGAGATCCCACAATCCCCTTTGAGGGCACACCCTCAATGACCTAAAGACCTCCCAAAAGGCCTCACCTCTCAAAGACTCCACCACCTCTCAATGCTCCACCACCCAGCATCACCTGGGACCAAGGCTTTAACACATGGGCCTTTATGGGACATTCAGGATCTAAAATCATAGCAGCCTGTGAGGATAGCAAACTGAGGATAAGGAAAGATTATAAAGAAATCAAGGGAGTTATTGGAAAGCTAGAAAGACTAGTGATAAACAAGAGTTGTTTGCAGTTTCTAGGATAAAGAGCCAAATAGCAGAAGCTAAATTTAGGTATTGCAAATTCAGTTGGGTGAAGCTCATTTATCCAAAGTTTCCAAGATGGTACCTTGAACACTGCACCCTACAGTGGTGGTATGTTCTGTCCTTGCATAGTGAAAACTCAGAGGGCAAAGCCTTTCAGGCTTTGCAGGGCAAGCAAAGAAGCCAAGTGCCACATGAGCCTCTTCCATAAGGCCCTCATCCTTGCCCTGGGGGTCGGCCAAGGTAAGATTCAAGTTGTGGCTTCATCTGCAGCTGGTAATTAATTTCTCTATCCACTTGCATTCAATGTCCTTGTAATTAAATTTAGAATATCTCAGAAAGTTTCTTTTACCAAAGTTAAAATTTATTTGTATAATAATATAGGTTGATTGGAAGCTACTTAATGCAGGCACACTGACTTTTTTTCCCTTTTCTTCTTTTTTGGGCAATGATTGTATTCCCAGGTCTGGCATAGCACCTGATGAATAATAAACAAGCAATAACTTTTGCTAAATTAATGAATATGTAGAGGACATCCTGGCAGGAAATTATGCTAATAGAACACATTACAAGATAAGGTTTCTGGAATAAGCTGGTAGGGATAAAAGACACATGGATTTGTGGGGCCTCACATCTTTCCAGAATTGTCTTTGCTATGAGTAATTGCAAAATGGAAGACACCAAATTTTCTTGTGATTATGTACTATTTGTCCATTTTTTCCAGGTTTATTACACTTATTATTTTATTTTGTCACATGTTGTAGGCACTGTTGAAATACTATCATATTTTACACAGTAGGAATCTTGAGAAAAAATACTCTTGTTTTGGCATTAGGTATGACATTCCCTGAAGGATAAAAGGGTACTAGTATTGTCCCACACTTCAGGTTAGACGGTCTTAGTATGGGACTGAACTGCTCATTTGGCATATAGTACAGGCTGGTTTTCAGTGTTCATCTCTAATATACACCTGTCCTGTCTCTTCAGTGTACTACAAGCTACTCCAAGGAAGGAGTATAGCTGGGTTCCCTGCATAATATCAGCACTAATAAATTATGTTGTTTAATGATTCACTCGCATAAGGGCTCTGTTCCAGTGAGATCTGACATAGTCAGAATCATCTGAGCCTCCATTAGCTTCAAAACAGGAATTATAATTCATTTTGGCCAAGTGTGAAATCATCATCCCTCATGTACTTTTGAAACACATTTTGAACAACATCCTGCTGACTGGAAAGATGTATATAATCCCTCAACAGAGCAATTGCTTATTCAACATTTATGTTTTAAAAGGAAACAAAATTTCAAGTATTTAATTTTGATCATTTACCCATCTGTTTTTAGCAGATAAGCATATACTATGATTCTTTTGAACACAGAAAATTTTCCTGAACAGGACACTGAGTTTTTTCCCCTTATAGATTATCACTAAGGTGTAAATTTATCAATTTAGATATTGAGAAGTATTCCTTTAAATATGAGGCACTAAACCTGAATTCTGATCCTGAGGGGAGGGTGTGGTGTATGTGTGTGTGTGAGCTCAAGTGTGAACAAAACCTTCGGAGATACATAGAGTGTCAGAGATAGAGAACAACAAAAACTGACCAGTTATCTAGGGAATATGGAGTTCAGGCGAAACAAGAAAGTGCCAAAGAATAGAATCAGAAGCAATACCAAGTAAAATAATAGGAACTATTATGTCTAGTACTACTATCTATGTAAACTTACTATGCATGAAGCCCTGATACATGGGAAAAGTATTTTCTTCCTTTCTTAGATTACAGGTTTCATGTAAACTAAAATAAATTTAGTTTATTTTATGAAAGAACCTTGCTCAGTGAAAATTGTCCAATAATAATGACATTGGATCTGCCAAAACAGAGAAAATGGGATAAGGGATGAAGGATTGAGGCTAGATATGGAGACGTTTCCCTGGCTATGGCTGGAGAGGGGCTGTTAAAGTGAATTAGGGCATATCAGACTATTGTACCAGATTTTGTCCAAGTTTCAAAGATAATTTCTTATTTTCATTAAAGTGGCCATCAAACGGCAACTGAATAATGGTGGCACTATAAAAATCCATCTGTGGGGGTGCTGCTTTCTTTACCTTTTACTGCTTCCCTAGCCTGGCCTAACCTACAGAACGTTCTGGGACTGCTGATGTGGAAGCAATCACATCTCTGCTGGCGGCAATGCTGGCAGATTTTTTTTCTGGTGTTGTCCTTTGTATGAGGGTGTCTTTCTGGAGTTTTGTACTGGTAGCAGCACAGAAAGCAAATGTCCTCAATAATTGAGTGCTGCATGTACCTATTTCATTTCATAAAAATTAATCTTGATTCAGGCTGATTCAGTGTGTCTTAAAAAACAATCATTTAATTGTTTCTGGCCTGAATTTAACCAGAAGGAATTTTTCATGTCCATGCTAATACCTTCATGTCACACAGCCTACACTATGCTTTCCTAACTAAGAAAAGTGTCTTAGTATAAACTGGACTTTAAAAAAGAAGAACAAAACAACTCTGTCTACATAGGTTGGAGAATGGGAGTAGGAGAGAAGGAGAGGCACACAGGAGAGACTTTCATCACTTTTTTTTTTTTTTAATGATATTGGGGATTGAATGACTGAGCCACATCCCCAGTCCTTCTTACTTATTTATTTTGAAACAGAGTCTTGGTAAGTTGCTTAAGTTCTCACTAAGTTGCTGAGACTGGCCTCAAACTCGCACTCCTCCTGCCTCAGCCTCCTGAGTCACTGGGATTATAGGCATGTGCCATGCCCAGCTTACTCATCTTTTTTTTTTTTTTTTAATGATGGAAAAGCAGTCAATAAAACTAGAATTAGAGGATGCTATTTGATACTTGTGGGAGGCTGTTTAGACTCTAGAGGGCTAATATTTCACTGACAGTGTAAATATCTGTTGGTTTGATCACACACTAATAAACTATCTTCATTTGCAAGCTATCAAACCAAGAACTGCCTGTTTACGACAAAGAGAAACTTTCAGTTATTGAAACTGCCATGTGTGGGGAAGTGGAGTTTTGGTTATAGAGGTTTATGTAGCACAACAATATGAAAAGGACCATGAACATTTTTCATTACAAAAATCTGAGTTACAGAGGAAGACCGTCTTTACTACTTAGAGTATCAACTTGGACAAGTTTTTGATTTCTTTTTATCCAAGTTTCTTTTTCTGTAAAGTGGAGATAATATCAGCACATGCTTCATAGACTTGTTGGGATGTTTGATTGGAAAATATGACTACCCTGTCATGGAATAAGACAAGTGAAAGTTTTCCCCAAGGGCCAGACCCGACTGCATGGTAGAGAGCCAGACCAGAACATACCTGGACACCACATGGATCCACAGATCATACAGCTCACTTATTTTCCCAAAACCCAGAAATAAAATAAGTCACTCCTCTTCCAGGGAGAGAAGTGAGTGACAGAGAAGAGAGACCTGAGATATTAAGTCCCTCCCCACAGGTAGACATCAGGATTGGCCTTTGTCAGGATTTTACCTTCATTGTGAAAGCTGGAAGGTCAGTCTATATTCAGCTAATGTCTGATCAGATTTATGGAACAAGGAATAGAAAATTAATTTAACACAGAGAAATTTAGAAGTGTACATGAATGTAATAATGATGATAGTAGTCATGGAAACATATACAGAATCTTACAGTGGGTTAGGGCAATGTTCCAAGATTTTTAAATTTTATTTCTCAATTTTTTTTTGTAAAAAATAAAGCCGATATTTCTCCACAAACCTGACTTTTTAATATTTTCTCTCAGTTGGTTTTGAGTTACAAGGAGAAACATATTTTATGTATTGGGTTCCTAAATTCTCAAAACCTGTTGTGTTGATGGTTCTGGGAGATCAGTGCAGGTGACACACTAATGACTAATCCCTGTTTTCCTTGGTGATGTTGAAATTTAGAAAAAAGTGAAAACTTTTTACAAATAACAAAAACAAAATGAGTAATTAAGGGCCGGGGTGTGGCTCAGTGGTAGAGCACTTGCCTAGCAGCACCACATATAAATAAATAAAATAAAGGTCCATTGACAACTAAAAAGTATTAAAAAAACCCCAAAACCCAAAATGAGTAATTAAAATAATGGAAGCAAAACAAAGTGTTATGGAAAATTCAGAGGGAGAGAAATTACTACTATCTGGAGACAAAAAAAAAAAAAAAGGATCAGGGTGTGCTCATACCTATAATTCCAGTGACTTGGGAGGCTGAGGCAGGAGGATTGCAAATTCAAGGCCAGCCTCTGCAACTTAGTTAGACCCAAGCAAAACAAAACCAATAAACAATTAAAAAAAAAATCTCAACCTCATGGAAGAGATGGCATTTAATATAATTATTACATTAACAGATTAACCTCAGTAAGGGGAACACGTTAAGCAAAGAACAAAGCCATGAAAGTAGACAAGCATCAGTTTGATGTCAGGGGAGCAAGGACAGTGGGACATATTTGTGGAGAAACAGCAAATATAGTGGTTCCTCCCTTCTCCATGATTTTGCTTTCCATGGTTTCAGTTATGCCCAGTTAACCACTGTTATGGTTTGGATATGAGGTGCTCCCCAAAGCTCCTGTGTTAATGCAGGAATGTTCAGAGGTGAAATGATTAGAAGAGCTGTAACCTAATCAGTCCATCCTAGTTTGGGTGTTAACTATGAGCAGGAGGGGCGTGGCTAGAGGAGGTGTGCCACTGGGGGTGTGCCTTGTAAGGGTTCTTCTTCCCTTTGATGTCTAACAACGTCCTTTTGCCATATCCTTTCACCAAGATGTGTTGTTTTACCTTGGGCCCAGAGCAATGGACTCAACTGATCATGGACTAAATCTCTGAAGCTGTGAGCCAAAATAAATTCCCCTCCTCTAAATTGTTCTAGTCAGGTATTTTGATCACAGGGATGCCAACCTGACTAACACAACCATGGCTCAAAGTACAGCATAGTAAGATATTTTGAGGCAGAATGTGAAAGAAATTGATTTATTGTGAGAAACTGGCTCACATGAATATGGTGGCTGAGAAGCTGGACAAGCTGAAGACCCAGTAAAGTTGGTGGTATATTTAGTCCAAGTCTGAAGGCCTGAGGAAAGCTAATAATGTAACTCCCAGCACCATGCTGGGAAGATAAAATGAGATAAGATGTCCCTGTTCAAGCAGCCAGGCAGGAAGCAAAGGGAGAAATTCCTACTTCCTGCACCTTTTGTTATTTTCAGGCCCACAACAGATTGGATGATACACAACTTCACTGGGGACAGAAATAGCAATCTACTGAATCCACAGATTAAAATGGTACCCTCATTTGGAAATATTCCACAGACACACCCAGAAATAGTGTTTAACCTGAGTACTCTATTGCCCATCAAGTTGACACATCAAACTAACCAACACAAGTGATAGGACAGTTAGCTCAGACTTGAAATAATGAGTTTGAGGTACCAATGGGACATTCAAGCAAATAATTGTAAGTCACTTGGGCCTTCATTTTGTCCTTCAAGTGGCACAGAATTTTTTTTTTTGGTACCGGGGATTAAATTCAGGGGTACTCAACCACTGAGCCACATCCCTAGCCCTATTTTTTTTGTGTGTGTTTTATGTAGAGACAGGCTCTCACTGAATTGCTTAGTGCCTCACTGGGTTGCTGAGGCTGGCTTTGAACTTGCAATTCTCTTGTCCGAGCCTCCCAAAGTGCTAGGATTACAGGCATGTGCAACCACACCTGGCTCAGAAATATTTTTAATATTCCCATTTTTAGGCTATCATACCAATTCTGTGATTTATTAGCTTTATTATCTAGGGCATTTTCTTAACCTCTCGCAACCTGACTTTCCTAATGTGTCAAAAGGAAAACCTTATAGACTTCTGAAAGGTAGATAACACATGTACTAACCTTGTGTAGCTCCTGGCACATGGCAGGTGCTAAGAAGTGATAGCTAGCACCATCATCATTATCCAGAGATGAGTTCAAATACAGACTCTGTCATTGACTAGCTATATGATGATTTATTCATTAAAACTTTGATTTGCTCATCTATAAAATGGGGATAACACAGAAACTACTGCATGTGGTTGTTATAGAGACTTATAAAATGATCTCTGTATAGAACCCCTTAAGAAGCCAGTACTGGGCTGGGGTTGTGGCTTAGTGGTGGAGCGATTGCCTAGCACATGTGGGATGCTGGGTTTGGTCCTCAGCACCACATGAAAATAAAAATAAAATAGAGATATTGTGTCCATCACAACTAAAAAAAATTGTTTTTAAAAAAGAAGCCAGTACTAATAACTCATATAAATTTGTTGTGAAGATTCAATAAGTTTTTAAATGTAAGACATTCATCATGGTGCCAGCATATATTCAAGATTCAATGAATTTAAGCTATCATTACTATGATTACTATTACTGCAATTGCATTAGGTAGACACCTGACTGTCACCCCTCCATTATGGGATCTTTGAAAAATCTTACTACCTATCTCACTTAGAAAATTAGATAAATGGATAGATATAGATACACAGATGTATTAAAATACCAAATGAAGATCTCTGAAGGGAAGTTTGCTGTGTGTATAAGAAACTGAAGGGTGTTTGGACTTAAAGTCTATATAGAATAATATGTACAGAGATAATACTTGAGAACCCTGAGGGAATAAGGAGGGAAGGAACTCTGATGAGTCTTAGTAGGTATTTCCTCATAGCAGATGAAAGAAGCCAGGAAAGGACATATAAGGAGAGATCAGTGACCCCTGTTGCAGTACCACGGATGGGCAAAGTTACAGGGAGGAGAGGCATGTTCAATAGTGCTAAATGATACATAAAGGCCAGAGAAAAACTGTAGTCTTTGCCAAACATGGGGTAATTGGTGACCTCTGAGAGAATGTTTCAGAAAAAATACCATGGGTGGAATCCAAATTCCAAGGAACTAAGGAATGAGTGGGTGGTAGGAAAATGGAAGCAATGATGGCAGTCTGCTTTCTCAAGATGTTTTCCAAAGAAAAGGAAAAACACAGGGTAGTAACTGAGAAGGTGGCAAAGCCAAGGGAAGGATCTTTATAAAGAGAGAAAGTATTTTTAGGAACTCAACCAAAGAAAACAAATAAATGAAAACACCATGCAGAAAGGTTCTCTGTGGAGTACGATCCTAGAGAAAGCCAAGGAGAATGGGAATAGAGCCCAGGCTTAGCTTCTTAATGGCAGAGACTCACATCATCTTTGCAGGCATGAGTACTGAGAGATAATGAGACAGAGAAAGTGAAACCGCACAAAGTTTCTATCAGATAACTTGGTTCTCACTGGTAAATGAAGAAGTGATTTTTAAATTCTGAGTTTAAAATTCTGCTTTTAAATTCAAAATGGTGTGGCCCAGGGATTTCCATCCTCATATCAGATAAAGTGGA
This sequence comes from Geosciurus inauris, assembly GCA_004024805.1. Taxonomy (NCBI): domain Eukaryota; kingdom Metazoa; phylum Chordata; class Mammalia; order Rodentia; family Sciuridae; genus Geosciurus; species Geosciurus inauris. Next base: position 105,939 of record PVHX01002757.1, on the reverse strand, counting down.
CTTCAAACCAAAATGGTGTGGCAACTGAAGGATGAGGGAGCCACTATAACAGGTTGAGAGCTGGCAGAGATGCATAAAATAATTTCTGGGAACTAATGAGAGCTTAGCTGAAAATAGACACATTTAATTGCTATAGAGACTATGTACTGACTTTCTCTAAAAATGTTAAGAGCAAAAATAGCTTTTCATTATTTTGACCTTGAAAATGCTAGCAGGAGTGACAGAAGGTAAAAATGGCAAGGGATGCTGTGTAGTGGTGATTTAAGAGTATATTGCTTGGAAAAAAAAAAAGATCATATTGCTGACATGGCTTGGTACATTACTGACAAGACAAATGAACCCAGAAAAGCTAGAGGATAAACAGAAGAAAAGAGTTCAAGACAAAAATGGACACCATTGGATTAAAAACAAGTTCAATGATCATGATGAAATGGGGGACTTAAAGCTGAGGTCAGAATATAGATTTTTGGGGGATAGAGATCTTGGAAGTGAGGCAACATCGGTGAGAAGAGGTGTAGGGAGACCTTGCCAGGTGGTAGATGAGAGAGCGGAGCTTCTGCTTCAGGAAGTACAGAACACAGCGAGGAAAGGTTGTGTAGGAATATGGCCCAGTGGGTACACAGCAGCTTTGCAGTCAGGGAGGCCTGGCTCCAAGTCCCAGCTCTGCCACTCCCTAGTGGGGTGACCCATGGAGGTTATTAAACCTTTCCACATCTGTTTTCTTATCCATAAAAAGGGGCTCATATAAGTTCCTGTCTTTTAGAACTGTTGTCAGGATTAAATGCAATAGTGTTTTGCATTTGACATCTAATAAGGCCTCAAAGTATAGTTTCTATTAATATTTTGTGTTACTCTCAATCACCTTTGTTTATCCTTGATGTGGGTTAAGATGGAGAGAAAGATGATGGATGGGGTACAAAAGTCTATGGGGAAGTCATCAAAATTTTGAGGATAGTGGATGACTAAGATTAGAAAAATTCCTACCATAATAGACATTGAAGATCTTAAAAAAAAAAAAGAAGAAGAAGAAGAAGGAAGAAGCAATCCCCAGGTAGAATTGCTGCAAAGTTTAGAGCCATTGAAATAATGATATCTTTTTTTTTTTTGGTACCAGAGATTGAACTCAGGTGTACTCGCCCACCAAGCCACATCCCCACCCCTATTTTGTGTTTTATTTAGAGACAGGGTCTCACTGAGTTGCTTAGTGCCTCGCCGTTGCTGAGGCTGGCTTTGAACTCGCGATTATCATGTCTCAGCCTCCCAAAGTGCTGGGAATACAGGTGTGTGCCACCAAGCCCGGCTGAGTTAATGATGCCTTTAAAAAACCCATATTCTTTCTTGCTTGTTGGCTTGTCCTCTTAGGCTATTTCCTATCATACTCCCAATATTGTGCTAACAGTTTCAAGTATTCTTAGGGAACAAATTTAGGGATCTCTCTGGAATGTGAAGGGGCTAGCACCTACTGATTTCTGTTCAGAAATAAGATAGCAGGGAGTATTACTCCATAATTTGTTATACAAATAATGTTACAGGGGGTGCCCTAGAAGATTCCCTGTAATGCATATGTGACATGTTTTCTAGGATAAATAGGGAGATGTCTAATGGCTTCCAAAGAGCATAAATTTTAAGCATTGTAGGTAAAAATGACATTAACACTTTATATTATTAGCAGTATATAAAAAAATAAAGATTTCCCTACTTTTTAGCCAGATTTTGATGATACCAAACTTTAAAAATTTGCTACCCTGTTAGAAGAAAAATGTATCTTATTGTTCTTTCAGGTATTCATTTTCCTGATTACAAATGAGTCTGAGTACCTTTTCAATTGTTCGTGGGTCATTTCCTCTTAATTTTTATGAGTTTCCTGTTCTTAACTTTTATTATTCCACTAGATTATTCATGCTTTCTTAATTTGTAAAAATTCTTCATTCAATCTGGATACTAATCCTTTGATTGATATTCATGTCTAGCTTTTAAAAAGATGTCTGTTAGCTAGCACAGTGGCGCAAGCCTGTAATTCCAGCACTTAGGGAGGCTGAGACAGGAGAACCATGACAAAGCCAGCCTCAGCAATGGTGAGGCACTAAGCAACTCAGTGAGACCCTGTCTCTACACAAAACACAAAATAGGGTTGGGGATATGGTTCAGTGGTTGAGTTTCCCTGAGTTCAATCTCCAGTATCAAAAAAAAAAAAAAAAAAAAGATGTCTGTTGTAGGAAATGTCTGTTCATTTACACAGAACTTTTTTGTTCCTTTGGATTTTTAGGCTGGTTTACTGATGGTATGTGACTGATCCATTTCCAAGGACCACCTTGCCCAAAGTCAATAATAGGAAGCCCTCTACACAGTGTCTTTTAAAGCATGAGGAAAGAAAGCCTCAATGCTCAAATGCTTTCTTTCCACCTCATGAGTCTGATGACATAGCTGAAATCCCCATTCGTCACTCCTGAGGGACTTTCTGAGAACTTGGATTTAACTGGGTAAAGAGTGTTATTATCTTGTAGAGACAGGATATTAGCTTATTAACACATTAACAGTGATTATATTCTTTGATTAAATGTTTTGCCACTCTTTTCTACAGAGTAGAGAAAGAATGAGGAGGAAATAAGATGTACAGATCAAGTAAGGGATGTTTGAAACACAGTACAAAGTCCAAGCTATTGAACCTTTATGGAAGGCTCTAAGCAATGAGGAAGAAGTTTCAAGGTAAATTTCTCTTTCTCAGGAAGAGAGAGAGGAGAAAATCAAATTAAACTTTGATTTTTTTTCCCCAGAATTTTCAGCCCTCTTGTATTTGGGCTACTTGATATTGATATCAAACTGTGACAGCTTTCCACTGAAATTAGATGCTGTTTTGGTTATTCTCTTATTAGAAACAAACTTAAATTATCAGTTCTATAGTTATGATTCAACATATCCTTTTGAACTTTCCTCACAAGAGAGTCCTGTGATAGAGTCATTTGAGATTTAAAATTAGGGAATTACAAAGAAAGGGGCATAAAACGCTTGTCCTCCAACTGGGGGTGCAGCTCAGTGGTAATGTTTGCCTAGCATGTGGGAGGCCCTGAATTACAACCCTAGTATCATCAAAAAACAAAACCAAAAAAACAATGGTGTGTTGTGAGAATTTATTCTATTTTTTAAAAGTGGTTTTAGTTTCTAAGAGAAAAATACTTAAAGAAAGTGGATGTTGATGAGTTCTATTTAAGCTCTCATGGTTTGAAACACATTTAAAAAATTTGTATGTGAAGTTGTTGTTTGGACGGTGACTGACTAAAGTTCTCAATCAAAATGCTAAATGAGGGGGCTGAGGCTGTAGCTCAGTGGTAGAGCGTTTGCCTAGCATGCGTGAAGCACTGGGTTCGATTCTCAGCACCACATGTAAATAATAAATGAACAAAATAAAGATCCATCAACAACTAAAAAAATATTTAAAAAAAAACAAAAACAAAATGCTAAATGATGAATTTTGTTGTGTTGTCAATAACAAAGGCTGGTGCCATGGAGCACACCTGTAATCACAGCCATCCAGGAGGCTGAGGAAGGAGGACCACAAGTTCAAGGATAGCCTGCGTGACTTAGACTCGTCTCAAAAATGAAAAATGAAAAAGGGCTGGAGCTGGGTGCAGTGGTGCACACCTGTAATCCTTTGAGAGGCTGAGACAGGAGAATTGTGAGTTCAAAGCCAGCCTCAGCAATGGCGAGGCACTAAGCAACTCAGTGAAACTGTCTCTAAAAAAACACAAAATAGGGCTGGGGATGTGGCTCAGTGGTTGAGTAGCCCTGAGTTCAATCCTCGGTACCAAGAAAAAAAAAAAGAAAGAAAAAAGAGGGCTGGGATGAGGACCAGAGATAAAATACCACTGGGTTCAATCCCCAGTACCAAAATAAATAAATAAAATAAAAAATTAAATACAAACAAAAAGGTCTTGGAGTGGCTCAGTGGTAGAGTATCCCTGGGTTCAGTCCTTAGCACTCTCCCACCAAAGTCAATCCCAAAGAAGTTGGACCAGATAAGCCCCAAGTACAGTTCCAAATCTTCTTAAAAAGGAGGTTTACATCTTTTTTGCCTTTATTTCAGTTATGTGTTTGTGAATGATCTAGCCTCCAGCACATTTCTCCTCTGGCTACTTCTTTAAAAGTCACTAAGAAGAAGTTGGGGAGAACAGAAAATTTTCCCAAGTGTGAGAATGGGAACAATATTCAGTCATTATTTAACAAATATTTACAGATTGCTTATCATGTAGCAGTCCAACCACAAGTAGCCAGACCAACCAAATACTCACGAATATGACCACAGATGAAGTTAAGTGCTATGAATTAGGTGTCCAGAAAACCTTTCAAGAAGAACCAATACCCAAGCTGGGAACTGAAAGAGGAAGAGGGGTTAAAAGGTGAAAGAGTAGGTGGTAAGAACATCATAGCCAGAACACACTTTCATGGCTCCTGTTGCAGGTGGAAGCACAGTGTGTTCAGGAAACTGGGAGGGAAGGGGATGCATCCCCAAGTTAGGAGAATTTGGAAAGGATTTGGGTAAGTGCAGATAGTTCACTTTCAGATTTCTTGCTATTCTCTTCCTTTTTCTCACCCAGCCCATAACAAGCACTTCATCCAGGATCCATTTTCAGAGACCATTTTTAACCAAGTTAACACTTATCAGCTTGGCACTAACTCAACAGTAACCCAATAGTATATGGCAGAGTATATGAACTCATGATCCCACCTGAGACTTGGCTGCTCTGCCTTTTTCTTCCCCTCACAGACTGTACTATTATTAAGACAGCAGAGTACTTCTGAAGGACAGGCCCAGGGTTACTGGAGAAAACACTAAAAACAGAGCCGGGTACAGTGACACACATCTGTGTTCTAAGCACTTTGGGAGGCTGAGACTGGAGAATCGTGAGTTCAAAGCCAGTCTCAGCAAAAGCGAGGTGCTAAGCAACTCAGTGAGACCCTGTCTCTACATAAAACACAAAATAGAGCTGGGGATGTTGCTCAGTGGTCGAGTACCCCAGAGTTCATGGTATCAAAAAAGACTAAAATCAATGAAAGATGGAGATAGTAAATGTTTTGGTCATGCTGTGTCCCAAGGAATGGTACTAACGAAGAAAATGAGAAGATGGCAATCAATTCCTGTGCTATTTAATTGTGATATATATTTAGAGTGCACACTGTATCAAATACTAATGTATGAAATATTATTTAATCCTCACAAACAGCCCTATTATGCCCATTTTACAAATGAGAAAATTGAGAGACAAATCCAAGGAAGAATGGCTAGGATTAGCAAATGGAAGTGGGAGCTGACCATGGGCAGTCCAGCTCCGGAGATCACGAATGCTCCTAAGCATTCAGTATTTCCTGCCCATTGATCTGACTGGGGATGGCCTTGTTGCTTCATAAAACTATTCTCTTCCTCCTTCTTGAATAAAGTCCCTTATGAGACATCAGGAAAGAAAAGTCTTCATGACAACATGATATAGTCACTGAATTAGCAGAATAGTGAAACTCTTGATGGAACTCTATAAGAGCAACAAACACAAACTGCCTTTTCTTTGACCAAAAAAAAAAAAAAAATGCAAGTGAAAACATGAAGGTAATTTTGTGGCTAATGAACATGGAATACTGAAGATAAGCAGCAAGCTGCCACGTAACTCTGAACTCCTGAAACCGGTAGTATGAAAACAGCTCTAAGGCAGCTTTGAGCAGGGATTATCTTCAATCCTGTACCACTAAAGTAATTACAACAGAAAAAAGTGGGACTATTTTCAACACAGTTGCAGAATTTTTATTTACATTAAGTATTTGTCATTTTCTTGGCATATGTTTCTCCTTTCATTGCTGAATTTTATGAGAGATTATGTTTCAAGTCTGCCTCTCTCTCATTTGAGTTCAAATCAAATTCCATAGTGGTTTTTTTGGATAAAGGGTTTTTTCCCTGAAGTTAAAAGGAGTTTCCTCCACATTTGAGATCTAAAAAAGCAGGATTATAGTTCATCACTCGTATCATTCCTTTGTTCATTCCCCTAGCTTTCCTAGTATTTTCTTTCTCTATCTCCTTTAGCAGATAACAAAACACTTCTTTTGAACCTTCTACATGCCAACTTAGTGCTGTTCTAAGCACTTCACACCTATTAACACCTGTGAATACACGGCAAAGTGCAGGTGTCCAGATGCAGGAAGTTTGGGAGACTGATGCTGAAGTATGTAGATATCTCTTCTAAATGCTTCTAGTCTCTCTGCAAATGAGAAACAAGTCTGTACTCATTTTACAGTCAAGGAATTTGAAGCACAAAGAAGATAATCAGTTTGCTTAAGATCACACAGCTGCTAAGTGGCAGAACCAGGATTTTAACCTGAGCATTCTGACTCTAGAGTCTGTTCTCTGGCCTTCCCATATTCCTGCTAAACTCCTCCCTGGTTAAATTAAACTCTACACCTCCCCCTACCTGTACTTAGGCAGCTGTACATAGCTGAAGAAAAATAACCATGTTGATTGTTTTCAGTTCAAACTTACACTTTGCAAGAACCTACTCTACTTCCCGGGTTCCATTCATTGATTCATTAACACCTTTTCTCTCTTCAAACCTTTGTTGTCACTTTCCTGCCCTCACTCTGCTGATGACTTGTGTGTGTGGGAAAGGTATGTTGTCTTTCCTCTACATCCTAAGGGTCAGGGCGACACTTGGATAACAAAACAAAGTATAACAAGAATAAAGTTATACTTATTTAGTCAAAGTTTCACATGACATAGGAGCGTTCAGAAAGGAAGATCCAAAATCCCAGGGAAAATGGTCCATTTTTATGTTTAGATTGAATGAAGGATGGATAGCTATTATTGAAAGGTAATCAGACAAAAAGATACGATGTAGTGGTAATAAACTGAGAGGAAACACAGCAAGGCCTGTCTGTCCAGATTCTTCTTGGTCTCTGTATAGCATTCCTTCCTCTTGGGTGTAGGGCAGGACCCCTTCTAGGGTGAGGGCCTTAAATCTATCATCAAACAAGATGGGTCAGAGAATTTACAGGCAGTTTTCATACAAAGGTGGTGGAAGTTAATATTTCTAGGTTTGATGGCTGCCTTTGGGGAAAAAGGGTTTCTAATTTCTATGACTCAATATAGGGAAGAATTCTAGTTCCTATGGAGGAGAAAGAAGGGTAGGGGAAGGTCAACAAATGACTCTGAGGTCCTTCCAATGTTCTTCAGTTCAAAGTACTCAGCATGTCAAAGTGCCATACTTTGGGGAATCATTTTCTAAATCTGAATACTTGTTTTCCATTTTGTTGAGAAAATGGAACAATTAGGAGAAAACTTCTGTGTGTGTCCACCACAACATCAGTCACCTACTTGCATCCAGTCCCATATCTTCTGCCTATCCTTTCATCAAGGACTAATGTCTCCTGTCTAAATCCAATAGTCTCTTATGCACTGGATCCCACGATCCTATCCCCTTACCTTCTCTAATATCTATCATTTATCCCTTCTCCTGTATCAATTTTCCTACACTTGCTAAATCACTCCCATCAGTATACAGATATTCTGTAATATGTATTATCTTAACAACATAAGAACTTTTGGTTTCCAGTCTGGCATGGAAAGAGGTTGGAAGTTGTCATCCAAACAAGTAAAAACTTAAAACTCATCAATTTTTAGATCCATTAGAAAAGCACAGTCACAAGGCTAACTGCTGCCTCCAAAATTAGGGAGACAGACAAATACAGAGAGTCAAACATACCAGAGGAGAAATCCCAGAGGAGAACTTCCAAGGGAACCAGTACTGGTAGGAAAATCAAAATTACCCAATTGGAAAATCAAAATTACCCAATTACCCAATTGATGACTTGCTGGAAGCTCTGAGCAAACCACACCACTTAAGGTCTCTTTACTCTGAGTCTGAGAGCTAAAAATGACCAGGGCACTCAGTTTTGGAGGGACTCCCACACTTTTACCTCCAGGATCTCAAACTAGTTCTCACAGTGAATATTGAACAAAAGTCTCATGCTTTCAGAAGGGGGAAAAGAAAAGTATTTTGAAGTATTCCAGTCTATTCTTAACATTCTGACCTTTATGGAAATTAGTTGACCTGAGCTTAACTTGCTGGGGTTTTGTCACAGCAACACTGACCTATAACAAGGAAAACCTCCAGCTAACTCCAGACATCCTGTTCTACCTATGGGGAAGAAAATTGAGAAGCACTTGTGAAATTCACATTTCAGAGACACAGGCTCTACAAAACACTGAGACCTATTCATAGGACTGTAGAACCTTCACTCTCTCCACACACTTCACCACCACACCAGTTAAGGCCTCTTTATTGCAGTTCCTTTTACCCCATATGTCCTTGCTCACTATTGAGAAAAAATTACAAAATACATTTAAAAGTCAAAAATTTTAAAAAAGCAAGATCAATTTAGAGACAAAAAAAAAGCATCAGAACCAGGTTTAGACATAGCAGGGATATTGGAATTACCAGATCAGCAATTTAAAATAACCATGATGAATATGTTAAGGGTTCTTATTGATAAACAGTATACTAGAACAGATGGTTAATATAAGCTGAGAGATAAAACTTTATAAATTAAAAAACACTAGATTAAAAACACTGTAATAGGTTAAATGAAAACTTATTTCTTATTCAAAATTGATCTGATAATAGCTTGTTCAAAATAACAGCATTGATGTAGTAAATTATGTATGCATAATATGTGCACATGTACACACAAACATATGCATGCTTATGCATGAGGAAAATCAATGACAGAATTGATACAAGGGAAAAGGAGGAAAGAATTATGATTTGTTTGCTTTATAAAGCAATCCTATCTTTAGAACTAACCAAGAGTCTCATGAGAACTACCTTAACCCCTCTGGAGCATAGTGCCTCCAATGACCTCCCACCAGGCTCCACCTCTTAAAGTTCCTCTACACTTTCATGCTGAGGTCTAAGTCTCTAACACATGAACCCTTTGGCGAACAAATCTCATCCAAACCATAGTACCAAATATACTCCTTCCTCCATGACCCTTGAATTTGGGTTCCTTTTGCCTGGAATGTCCTTATCACAGATTATTTGCAAATATTTCTGCTCATCCCCTCCCTCTTGCCTTCTCTGGCACCTCTCCCCAAGAATTTTCTTTCATTTTGCAGGTCAGGGTCACTAAAAGAGGAACCAGCTTGTGGATCAAGACAACACTACAAACTAGGTTCTTGATGAGATCCTTTAATCAAGCCTTGCCTAATGATAATTCTACCCTTGAACTTAGGTATATGAGACAATCAAGCCCATTAGAGCATACTGTATCATCAAGGAAATTATTCATACAACTTGGAAAGCTATGTTCATGAGAAATAGCTCTACTGGCATATTTTAATCATAGTTATTACTGAAATTTAATGTGGTAGAATTGTATAATGATTATTATTAGAGTATTGTAAATTGTGTAATTAAAGGATGGATATGGCTTTATCTTTTCTTCAGGAAACTTTGTGTTGTATAATATGAAGAAAAGAGGAGTCCAGTGCTGTGGTGCACACCTGTAATCCCAGCACTTTGGGAGGCTGAGGCAGGAGAATCCTGAGTTCAAAGCCAGCCTCAGCAAAGGCAAGGCACTAAGCAACTCAGTGAGACCCTGTCTCTATATAAAACACAAAATAGGGCTGGGGGATGTGGCTCAGTGGTTGAGTACCCCTAAGTTCAAACCCTGGTACCAAAAAAAAAAAAAAAAAAAAAAAAGGAGAAAGAAACAAAGGGAAGAGAGCAGACAATTATAAATGGTCAGCCCTTGAGCTAAGTGCTTCACATACGTCCCGGCATCCCCAGGGTGAATCATTTTTTCCACACTTTACAGCTCAGGAAGGTCTGAGGTTAAGGTCATCCAACTATTAAGGAGAAGAGTCAGATTTTTTTTTTTAAATATTTTTTTAGTTATACATGGACACAGTGTCTATATTTTGCTTACTTATTTTTTTTTAATGTGGTGCTGAGGATCGAACCCAGTGCCTCACATGTGAGAGGCGAGTGCTCTGCCACTGAGCTACAGCCTCAGCCCAAGAGTCAGAATTTTTAAGTTGGCTTGTGTTACTCCACAATCTATTCTCTTGCCATTTTCACCATGCTGGGTTTAAATCTTTCTACAACAAATAAGTCTTGTCTATTGAGTCAGTAAGTGAAGCCAGAAACCAAGTGGAAAAAAAAAAGGAGTTCTTTTCAGTCTGCAAATGTCAAGGGTGATAATATGTAGTTGTATTCTTACCATCCAGCTTTAAAATCCTGCAGTTCAGGCTTCTGAAAAAATATGAGGAAGGGAAAAAAAATTCCATCAGCACTTCTACTGAATTAAAGAATGATGAATTGTTACTGCACATAGTCACAGTATCCCACCTCTTTCCTGGAATCTGATCTATGATGGTGAAGGATATGAATCAACTATAAATAGGAAGTATTAGCTCACCTGTTCTCTGTTCTTGCCAGATACAATGAAAATTAGTATCTAAATAAGGAGTTAAAGAGTCCCTCTAACCTGTTTTTCAATGGACAAAGAATTTTGAAATAGCATATGTCTAAGAAATTATGATCATTCACTTTTACATTGTGCTTTAAAGCATACACATTAGAAAGATTTAAAAAAATACATAATTGGGCTGGGGCTGTAGCTCAGTGGTAGAGCACTTGCCTAGCATGTGTGAGGCACTGGGTTTGATTCTCAGCACAATAAATAAATAAATAAATAAATAAAATAATGGTCCATCGACAACTAAAAAAAATTTAAAAAATACATAATTTCATATTTGATTCAAGAGAGCTAAAACTATAGAAAAAAATCTAGTTAATTCATTCAAGTCAACATAATTTATTAAGTGCCTTTGAACTCTGCTGGATATCATGTACAAAGAAAGCATGGTGTACTCAATCTAGTCCATAGTCTTTGGAAATCCTCAAGGGTCCCCTCTTCTTTTGTGAGCTCCCAGGCAATGCAAAAGCTATTTGGGATGAGCTATATTCTGGGTACAAAGAAGTCATTTAAGTTGGCCAGCTCAACTCCTTCACTGAGCAAGGAGAACTGAAATAAGGGCACAGTATTCTTTCTCAATTCTTTTGCATAATCAACCTACATTTAATCCTTTAAATATCTTCTACAATTATTTTGCACATTATTTTTCAATATATGCCAAAATACTTTACATACCCCCAGTCATTTAAAGATACTTAGAAATAGATAGAAACTTTTCTAAAAATTCTTCTGAATACATGTGCATTTAAAAATCCAACATTCTAGCATTTTGTTGGGACAGCTGTGCTGCAAAGTTTGTTATTCTTGCTCCTTCACTTTTTGATATTTGCCATTTTCCTTTTAGATTCAATGTTGACTTCATTTGTTGCTGAAAATGTCCTCTGCCTCATTCAGCATTTTGTGCTATGCCAAGAACATGTTTTAGTCTGTATGTATCTTGTTTGTTTGTTTTTGTTTCTGCTTTCTCAAACATTTGCAATAGTTGTCATTCTCTATTTGGGGCCACCAGAGTGTTATACTTCCTTTCCTATAACAAGGCAGTTGTTCATGGTGTTATATCATACAGTCAGAAGATTCCAAGAAAAAGTTTATTCAAGTCCAAGTCAACCACACCTTCCCATACACATATACACCAGTGTTTGTACATGGATGAGAAAAAACACTTGGCAAACCAGGCTACAATGCAGCTGGAGGAGAAGAGGAATGACACACTGGCTATGAATTTTTACTTGTGAGGCCAAAGGGTCCTTCTGCTTGCACTTCTATACTCTCTAATCCACTCTGGGCTTCTGAATGTCCAAATTCAATAAACTCTTATCAGTGTTGGCAGCCATACCTTGCCTGTATGATTTCTGGTGCTTGGGTGGGACATCTATGCATGTTATGGCAGTACAAAGACATGAGCAATTTCCAGGGACCCTTCTCAAGAAGGGATCATGACTATATCCGTTATAGGACATATCACTCTTGTCAGTTTGTGGTCTGCATAATTTGGGTGGCACAGACTGGCGGAGCTTAGAGAAACACTTCCTCTTCCTGTGTTCAAATGTCAGACCACAAAACATATTTATGGTAACACCTTCGAATTTTCTTTGTTTTTTGGTATAGGGGGATTAACTCAGGGGGCTTCTTGACCACTGAACCACACTCCCAGCCCTATTTTGTGTTTTATTTAGAGACAGGGTCTCACTGAGTTGCTTAGTGCCTCACCAGTTGCCAAGGCTGGCTTTGAACTCGCGGTTCTCGTTTCAGCCTCCCAAAGTGCTAGGATTGCAGGCGTGCGCCACTGCGCACAGCCATCTTCACCTTTAATGAGAAATATTGAGCTCTAATGTCATTTTGCTATTTTTTCATGAAGAAAAACCTAAAGTAATGATAGAAATAACTAAATAACTAATAGACCTAAGTAACTGACAGAAATTAACTTGAAATTAGGGTCTTGAACTCTGAAAATAAGCTGTTTTCATTTTCAGTTTGAATATATAAAATAATTCAAGTATAAATTTTGCATATTAATATTGTATGTGTATAGCTTATTCCAAAATTTCCCTTTATTGTTAATTAATATTATTTATTCTTTCTGTATTATCTGAATCAATAAATATAAAAGCATTTCTTCTATGTATAGGCTCAAACTATAAACATGTTTGAATTAGACATTAATAACAATTTTGTTTGTAAGTTATTGCTGACTCTAGTTCATGCCATCAAAACATGGAAGAAAAAAAAGTCAAATTCCCAGTTTTGTCTGTTAACCACTTCAACTTATTTTTCATTTATTCAACACTTGTGCAGCTACTTTGTGCCAAACACTCCACTAGTATTAGGGGTAATATAAGTTAAAAACAAAAAATCCTGCCAGATGTGGTTGTGCACTTCTATAATCCCAGGGATCCAGGAGGCTGAGGTAGGAGGATCCCAAGTGTTTTTATGTATATATATATATATATGAGTATGCCACAATGAAACCCATCATTCTGTATAAATGACATGCACCAATAAAAAATACTAAAAAGATGGGGCTGGAATTGTGGTTCAGTGGGAGAGCGCTTGCCTTGCATGCATGAGGCACTGGGTTCGATCCTCAGCACCACATAAAAATCAAAGATATCTGTGTCCATCTACAAATAAAAAAAAAATTTAAAAAATACTAAGATGGGGCTGGGATTGTGGCTCAGTGGTAGAGCGCTTGCCTTGCATACGTGAGGCACTGGGTTTGATCCTCAGCACCACATAAAAATACTAAAAAGATTTACAAAATAAAACAATAGGATAAAAAATGTCTTAGCAGAATCTAGGAATTTGATCATTTTGGAAGAATTCCAAGTCATGAAATTCCTTTAATTTTAGCAATATTGACTATGAAAGTTTTGAAGTTTAAAATTCTGAATCTTGACTATGGTTTCCTTATGCCTAGAATATTTTCAACCATTAAATCAGAAATCTCTCACCACTCCTCCTATCTTCATGTTTCAATTATACTGAACTACTTTAATCGTCTTCAAATGAGCCATGCTCATGCGTCTGTACTTCTAATTCTATTAGGTCACCATTCTCACATTGGCCCATTTCAACTTGCACTTAAAGTTTCAAAGGATTATTATCTGTGTGATCCTGTCTTGATTCTCCTTGTTTGAATTAGTTGCTTTTTTCATATGCTCTTCCAGCATTTTGTGTGTACCTTTGTCACATTGTGTAAAATCATCCACTTATTTTTCTATCTTCCCCATTAAGCTGGGACCTTCTGGAGACAGGATCTGTATGTGTATCTAGCTATCGATCGATGAATCATACTAGAATTGAACCCAGGGGGTGCTCTACCATTGAGTCACATTCACAGTTCCTTTTTTAAAATTTTGAGATAGGATCTTACTCAGTTGCTGATTCAAGTGATTTATTCTTTGTACCAACAAATTCTCCATGTGAAGCAAGTAAGTTAGCTTTGTGCAATTAATGCTATTAAATGACAGTATGTTATTAATGGCGACATTTTGATGATTTAATTAAAATGTTCTAGATAACATTTTATGTTTCATATTCTAAGAACTCTTGTGATTATGTCACACTAAGAAGGAAAGCATGAGTAGATCCAGCAATATAATGAGTATATTTGTTAAATGGCTAATCTGCTTGCTTTAGGAGGTCAGTGGTATCATTGCAGAATCCTTTTGGTCATAGAGTTCAGTATTCACATTGAATGGATCTGTTGTAACTTGGTCCAATTAATATACTACATCTTGCAGATCCATTGCCCAGAAGTGAGGTGTAGACCCAGATACTCTTCTAATTAAATCACAGTAATGTTGCTTGTTATATTGGTAATCACAACAGCCCCACAGCATATTAGCTAAGGTTAGGAATAAAGAGCTACTCATAAAATAAAGCCCTTAGCAAAGCACTCCAGACTGACTCATTGGGATTCAATCCTGCTTCTGATGCTTACTATATGATCTTGGGTCATTTCTGAGTCTTGTTTACCTTTATTGTAAAATTGGGATCTGTTAGTCAGCTTTCTGTCACTTTGACAAAACACCTGCAATAAACAATTTAAAAGGAGGAAAGATGTGTCTTGTGGTTCCAGAGGTTTCAGTCCATGGTTACTTGGCCTTGCAGTAAGGCAGAACACCATGGTGGGAGTACACAGTGGAGCAAAGCTGCTGACCTTGAGGGAGCTGGGAGGCAGGAAAGAGAGAAGATGGGCCATGGTCCTGATATTCCCTTCAAGGGCATGACCCTAGCTACAAAAAACTCCCTCCACTAGGCCCTATCTCCTGAAAATTCCACCAGCTCCCCGCAGCGTCATCAGCTGGGGACCAAGTCTTCAACATATGAGTTCTTGGGAGTTACTTAAGATCCTAACTCTAAGAAAGACTAACAGTACTCAGATCACAGGGTGGTCATGAAAAATACACAGACTAGTATAGAAAGAATTTAGCACAATGACTGGGATACAGTGCTCAATAGATGTAAAGGTGCTATCATCATCATCGTTGTCAACTGTCATTATCATCACTATTAATGCTTCTACATGAGATTGTTATTCTTGCTCAACTCTGGTTTGGACCAAGTAAAGAAAAATAAAATCTAAACTTAATGATTTTGATAAACAAAATCTAAATAGATTAAAAAAAAAGTTCAAAGCACTTTCAAGTGTTCAGCAATTATTCTAATATCTTCAGTTTTCATAATTGTATTTACAATAAAATGGGAATGTAAATACATATATATACACACACTCGTGGGTGTGTGTGCATATGCACAATGTAAATATTTAGGAATTTAGGGCATTGAACCATAAGAGAAACTTTTTACTGTTAAAATAAAGTGAAAGTTGTTTTTTTTTTTTGGTGGTTCTGTGGATTGAATCCAGGGCTTCCCACATACTAGGCAAGGTATGGATACACACCAATCCTTTTTTAAAATTTCATTTTGAGACAGGGTCTCATTGCATTTCCCAGGCTGAACTAAAACTTGAGATCTTCCTGTTTCAGCCTGCCAAATTGCTGAGATTGAAGGTGTATGTATCTGAGCTGGGATTTTTTAAAACCCAACATAAAACAGAAGTATTTTCCTATCTTTAAAACTGTATTCAGCTGAGCATGGTGGTGCATACCTGTAATCCCAGCAACTTGGGAAAAAGGGCTGGAGATGTAGCTCCGTGGTAGAGTACCAGAGTACCCTTGGGTTTAAGCCCAGCACTGGGGGGGGGGAGGGGGGGAAATATCCCAACCATAATGGGGAACAATATTGAATTGTAGGATTTAGTGATTTTAATTTTCTTTCTGTATTTTCCAAATTTTATACAATAAGCACATTTTAAACTTTTAAGATAATTTTAGGTAAAGATTTCATCTTGTCTTTTATACATAGGCACATATAAATACACATTTTTTTACTTTAGGATATATCCTATTGCAAAATGATATAAACAAAATATATAAACAAAGCAGAAATGATACACAGAGCAGAAAGCCAATTCTGCATATGAAAATCAACTTAATACACCATATTAACAGAATAAATGGCAAAAACTACATTGTGCTTGCTTTCAATGCAGAACAAACTTTGAACAGAATTCAAAACCCTTAAAAACAATTCAACAAACCAGAAATGTGAGAAAATTCTCTCAATAAAAGCTGGACTGGAAGTGTAGTTCAGCTGTAGAGTGTGTGTGCTTATTAGGATGTGCAAGGTTATGGGTTCAATCTCCAGCGCAAAACAAAAAGGAAAAAAGAAGAAAAGCTATATATGAAAAGCCCACAGTTAATATACTTAACACAGTTAATGTAATGGTAAAAGCCCACAGTTAATGTAATGGTAAAAGACTAAAAGCTTTTCTGCTAAGATCAAGAACAAGGGCAAAGGGCTGGGATTGTAGCTCAGCGGTAGAGCACTTGCCTCGCATGCGTGAGGCTCTGGGTTCGATCCTCAGCACCACATATAAAGCAATAAAATAAAGACATCGTGTCCATCTACAATTAAGAAAAATTAAAAAAAAAAAAAAAAAAAAAAAAAAAAAAAAAAAAAAAAAAAAAAAAAAAAAAAAAAAAAAAAAAGAACAAGGGCAAAAAATGACCACTCTTGCTGCTGCTATTCAACATAGTACTAGACATTCTAACCAGTGCAGTTAGACAAGAAAAATAAATGGCCTCAAAATTGGAAAGGAAGAAGTAAAATTATATTTGTTAAGAGATAACATGATCTTTAAAGAATTTTTTTTTAGTTATAGATGTACAAAGTATCTTTATTTGATTTTTATGTGGTGCTGAGGATCAAACCCAGTGCCTCACATATGTGAGGCAAGTGCTTTAACACTGAGCTACAACTCAGCCCAGGTAACATGATCTTACATGTAGAAAACCATAAAAGATTCTGACCCCCAACACCAATTTCAACAAGTTGAACAACAACAAAAAATTAACACAAAAATCACTTACATTTTTATATTCTAACAATGACCAAACCAAAAGGAAATTAAGAAAACAATCTCATTTCTATAGCATCCAAAAATGTAAAATACTTATGAAAAAACATTAACCAAGGAGGTGAAAGACTGGTATACTGAGAATTATAAAACTCTGGATATAAAAATCCAAAAGGAATTAAAGACCTCAATGTAAGACCTAAACTTTGAATTCCTAGAAGAGAGGAAACCTTTAGGACACTGGACACCTAAAGCAAAGGCAACAAGAGCAAACATAGACAAAATGTGACTATGCATCAGAGGAAACTGTGGTGTGAAAAGGTGAGCTGTGGAAGGGAAGAAAATATTTGCAAGTCATATGTCAGAAAAGGGGCTGATGTCTGGAATATAAAATGAACCACTGTAACTTCAATAGACAGTTCCCCAACGAAGACATACAAGCCTGGCGTGGTGGTGCACACCTGTTATCCCAGTGGTTCAGAAGGCTGAGACAGGAGGATCACAAGTTCAAAGCTAGCCTCAGCAACTTAGCAAGGCTGTCTCCAAAATAAAAAATTTAAAAAGGATGGGGACGTGGCTCTGTGGTTAAGCACCCTTGTGTTTAATCTCTAGTATCAACAACAACAAAAAAAAGATATATAAATGACCAATGAGCACATGAAAGGAGGGAAATGCAAACCAAAACCACATTGAGATATCACCTTACACCCATTAGGAGGTCACTATCAAAAGAACAGAAATTAACATGGACTGAGGAAGACAAAAAAATGAGAACCATTGTACCCTGGCATTGGGAATGTAAAGTGGTGGAGCCATTACGGAAAAAAGTATGGATTGCCTTGACCTGCTAACAGAACCAGGCACTGAGGGGGATGGAGAAAAGACACAAACACACACAGAGAAATAACCGGGGCTTGGTAGTTCAGTCAACCTCTGATGGAGGAAGACTGACCACAAGCAAACTCAGCACGTTTATTATATAAATTTTATCATTAAAAGGGTTATTGTGGGAAAGTTTCTTCAATGCATGTAGAGCTAAGGTAATAACTAAGAACAGCCCGATTATTAGCTTGTGCCCCTAACTTTCTACCCCTAAGCAGCTGTTGCCTGAAACTCAAGGTTAAGAACTGAATAGCTCTGTGGCTGGCACAGACCCTCCTATTGAACAGGGCATCACCACAGCAACTGAGCTATTTCCATTGGCATCTTTGCACCGAGAGTTCCCCAGAGGGAAATCACCTCTATCACAGGATAGTTTGAACCCGTAATTCAGTCACTGCTCTGACAATGGATGTTCCTCAAAAAGTTAAAAATAAAATTATAGGATCCAACATTTCCATTTCTGAGTATACATCCAAAAGAATTCAAAGCAGCAGCGTGAAGAGATATTTGTACACCCATGCTCACTGCAGTATTATTCACAATAGCCAAGAGGTGAAATAAACCCAAATGTCTGTTGAAAAATGAACAGATAAAGAAAATCCAGGCACACATATACAATGGAATACTATTCAGCTTTAAAGAGAAAATCCTGTCATATGACACAAGTGGATGAACCTCAAAGACATGTTAGTGAAACAAGCCATTCACAAAAGAGCAAATACTGTTTGAGTCTACTCAAGTCAAGTATCTGAAGTACTCATAATCCTACAAACAGCAAGTAGAAAGATGGCTGCTAATGGCTAAGCGGAACAGAGGAATTCGTGTTTAACGAACACAGAGCTTCAGTTTTTCAAGATAAAAAATAGTTCTAGAGATATGTTGAACAAAAAGGTGAATATACTTAACCCCACTGAACTGTACATTTAGAAATGCACATTAGAAATTTACATTTAGAAACCTTCAAAGTCAGGGGTTTTACATCCCTTCTACAAACACCAAAGACAACTACTGTTAATAGGTCTGTGACTTCTCGACCTTTTTATAAAAGAAACAGACGCATGTACTATACATTCCTATACTTTTATAATTCTCATACTTGACTTTTATTTATTTTTTGTGATACTGGGGATCGAATCTGGGGCCCCACACAAGGTAAGTAAGCACTCTACCACTGAACACTACTCCAAGCTCACCTTAAGTAAAAATTGTTCAATAGAGTATCAAGGTCATCTTTTCATGTTGCTACATACAATATTTCCAAAAAAATGAACACTTTAATGACAAAAATTTCAATAATCAAATTAACAAATAGTCATTGCCTAAATGTATAACATTAAGGGAGAGGGCATTTAGTGTGTAACCGAGTTCCTGGCCTCAAGAAAACAACACTGTATTATAACGTACTTAAAGAAGGTAGAACACATGTAATGGCCATGTAAACTTTTGGTCCCCAGTTTCTGGTGAATCAAAGAAACCTTCATAGGAGTGCATATTTAGAATTCAAGGACAGAAAGGATTTGGGAATGTGGAGACTGGAAGACAAGGGAAGAGAAGACAGTATTTCACAAATGGGAACTGGTAGATAAGACATACAAAACTATAGTACGTGATAACGTAACAGCTACCAGATTCTCAATGTCTATGTTCTCAATACTTGCTACTATGTACCTAGGTACAAATCTACATTTTATATATATATAATTTTCCATTTCAGCCTCACAATTGAGCAATAAACATTTTAATTACTATTTCACTATGGACATAACTCAACATCAAAATTTAATATTATATTGTGAATTACTTGACTGAAGAAAAGATGAGCTGGGCGTGGTGAGCCTGTAATCTCAGCACTTAGGGAGGCTAAGACAGGAGAATCGCGAGTTCAAAGCCAGCCTCAGCAATGGCGAGGTGCTAAGCAACTCAGTGAGACCCTGTCTCTACATAAAACACAAAATAGGGCTGGGGATGTGGCTCAGTGGTCAAGTACCCCTGAGTTCAATCTCCAGTACCAAAAAAAAAAAAAAAAAAGAAATGATGAGCTAGGAAAGAGAGGCTGGGATCAACCATGAATAATGAAGTCTAAGTTAACAGAGAAAAGAGAAAGGAAAATAAAAAAGGGAAAAAAGATCTAAGAAAGAAAATGGTGACTGGAGTTTGGAATCTGAGGTACTAGCAGAATATTCATGTTACTGTCTAGTAAGCAGCTTATTGGGAATGTGAGGCTGGAGAGATACAGCTGCCCATATGGAAATGCTTACTGAAATCATAAAAGTGAATGAGACTGCCAAGGGACAGAGAATAATCAAAGACAGCAAAGAGCCTGCAGGACAAGGAAGGCTTCTTTAGAAAAATCCTCAAATTGTAAGTACCAAATAAGGTTAAAGAGAGTTTGTAATTACTGACCATTTTTAGCAGTCACAATTATCCAATACCCAAGTAGAATGCTGCATTTGAGAGTTGCTGGTTAGAAAACTAAAGGGCAACTGCACAACCTGTATCTTGCTAATTACTATTTCATGACATTTTCATTAACTTTACTCCTGTGAATGTGAACTTCTGAGTGTTATGTTATAAATGTATAGTTAGCCTAGGACGAGAGGGATTGATTCAAGAAGGAAACACAGTAGTAAGTGATATGAATCACTCAACTGTCTGTATTTTCTGTCACATATGTAAGAATAATGATACTATTTCCCACATAATTTTCCATAGACCATCAATCTCTTAATATTCTCTTACAATATCCGTAATGACAGGAAGACTAAAAAACAGAATTTAGCGGCTGTGATTGTGGCTCAGTGGTATAGCGCTTGCCACTCGTGTGAGGCACTGGGCTCAATACTTAGTACCACATATAAATAAATAAATAAAGGTCCATCAACAACTACAAAAAATTTTTTAAAAATTTATCTCCATATTATCAGTGTACTCAGAACAGAATGGTGTAATTGCCAAGTTGCTTAGTGCTAGCATGTGAAACTTTGAATTAATGTTTTATTTACATGAATTAATGTTTCATTTACATAGGGATGTACATCCCCCTCCCCACCCCAGGAAAGGCCAGGAATCCCATAAAAGTAGTATATAGAATTGATAAACATATATATGACTAGTTTAATACTACTGTGGTGAAGGAAGGAAAACATGTATTTAAAAGCTTTATACTTTAAATGGCAAACTCATATTCTTTTGCCCTAATGCAAAAATGACTGCCATGGAAGTTTAAATTAGCAGGAGTACCAGCATACTTACCATGCTTGTCTTTTTAAAATTTTGAGGCTTCAGTAAGTACCAATAACATCCATAATCTACTACAATTTAATTAGAAACATTATTATGCATCTTCTTCCTCATTTAACAAAATTCATTTTTCAAAGAAAAAACAATATATTAAAATAGACCATGTATTTCTTCATATATCTTAAAACAAATGGTTCAGTCCACTGGGACTGCATTAAATTTACGAAAAAGTAGAGAAGACAATGAATCTCCTCAAGCAATTTTAATACATCACAAACCTTAAGACTACCGTCAAACAGACAAAGTGCAGTGACTGAGCTACAACTCTGAAAAGTAGACAATGTGTTTTTAATACCTGCTTGGAAGAGAACTATATATGTATCCAGTTAAGAATTCAGCATCTTTGCCAATATTGAGAAACAAATTCAGGTAGTTGTTGGAATCTGCAAGATGCAGAATTTATTACTCATCAGGACAACCAATTTTTCCAGGTTGCCCTTGGGCCTTTCAAACATAAACAGATAATTTTAATATAGTCACCATGGGAAGCCTGCTCTTTGATGGTAAAGTACATTTGATTTTAAGTTGTGGAGAGTTAATTAATGACTGGCTAAAATCTTGCTAGACACTGTCTGATATTATTAATGGTCTCATTTGCCTTTCTGAAGAAAGAACTGCAATATTCGTGGTAGAAAAAATATTTTAAGAGTCAAGTGTAGCAGCATGAGCCTGTAGTCCTAGCTACTTGATAGGCCAAGACAAGAGGACTGCTTGAACCCAAGAGTTCAAGAATAGTGTGGGCAATGCAGAAATCAAAAAAAAAAAAATCTATAAAGCTTTACTGGCAATAAGTTTCGGGCGTATCAGTTTCCGTAGATGCTGAGGATGATCACACAGGATGATCACACAGCTAACCAATTATACAATGATGCATTCTGAGGTTGAGACAAAATAAAATGTCATATTGTTTGTTCCTTCAATTTCTAAGGCCTAGTTTTAAAGTTTAAACAAACTAAAGGTTGTTATCACTTTGAAGTGTTTTCCCCAATATACAATGGTGCTCCTATGAGATAGATGAGCTAAAAAATTACTATCATCTGGTGTTGTCATAGTTGTTGTAATGATAACACAAGGCATTATATGTGTTTACGGTGATGCTTGTATAAACAAACCTATAGCACTGGCTGCTGCATAAAAATATAGCACATATGATTATGCAAAGTATATGATATTTATGAATTTACTATAGTGTACAATCCTATTTATAAAAAAAGTTCATGGTAAAACAGTACATTGGCAGCATTGTCATACATCTTGTTCACATCTAGATTGCATCCAGGTGGCACTTTGATCAATCTATATCATTTAGGTTTGCATAAGTACACTCTTACGATGTATGCATGATGATGAAATTGCCTAATACATTTCTCAGAATGTAGGCCTGTCATTAAGCAATGCATGATTGTATTTATCTTTTCTAAAGTTATTCTTAATATTTTAGTTTCTATAAAGTTCAATAAGGATTTAAATACTTTTTTAGTAGTTATTGTGATATTTATATAAAAAGCCTTAGAAAAGGCAACAATTTATTTGGGAGAATTTCTTTTTTCACAGAATTAATTTAAATACTAATAACATCCTTTGAACAATGGATTCAAACATATATAAAAAGATCAGTCTTTTAGCAACTCAGCAGACCTCTTTACTAATTTTCCTTTTTTTTCAGTGCTGAAGATTAAACCTAGAACCGAGAGCATTCCAAGTACAAGCTCTATCAACTGAGCTGCTCCACGTTCCCCTGAACTTTTGGACATTTATATTATATCTGAGTTGTTTTCATGAGATTTTAGTATTTCAGACTATATTCATGCATAAAGAATTTCTACTCAAATGTTTAAAGTATCATTCATATTGACCATTAAAAAATAATCCTAAAAGAAACATCAGATGATTCTTTTCAGGCTGTCTTAAATTTCTCAATATGAATATAAACATTCTCAATATTAACAAATTTATTTCTATCAAGTATGTTTTATGAAAGTAGAACAGTACTGATAAAAAACAAGCTATTTGGGTAACATGAGGATCTCTGGTAAGGAATTAGCTATGAGTTTTACTGCACTCAATGCTTACATTAGAAAAGTATCAAATCAATAACCTCAATGAGCCATTCTTAATGAAATGAAAAGCAATTTATACTTTAAGTAGAAGCAAAGAAAGGTTAGCATGAAAATCAAAAACCAGAAAATGAAAAAATAGCGAAAAAAAATTTGATGAAATCAAAAGCTAGTTTCTTGGGCTGATGGAAAGTTGACAAATCTCAAGTTTATCACTATCTAATACTAAAAAGATACTAAAAAGATAAGGGAAATTATGAACCACTTATGCTTATATTTAAACAACTTAGACAACAATGGACAAGTTCCTTGAAAAACAAACAAGAGCTTATTGGAGAAAAAATCATCTAAATAGAAGAAAGATACTGAATTTGTAATTTAAAGTTTTTCTACAAAGGGAACTATAGGTCCAGATGGTTTCATTTGTGAATTCTACCAAATATTAAAGAAAAAATGATACTGGTATAAACACCTTCAAGAAAACTGAAAAGGAAATTCTTCCCAATTTCTTCTGTGACAGCATTACCCTGATCAAAAAAACAACCAACCAACCAAAAAAACCCCCAAAGACCAATTCAGCACTTATAAACATAGATATAAGTACGCTAAATTTTATCAAATCAAATCCAACAATATATAAAAAAGAAAATGCATCAGATGCAAGTAAAGTTTATCCCAGGAATTCAAGGCTGATTTCACCATATTGACACATAAAAAATAAATCCCATTTGATCATCTCATTAGACAAATAAAAACATTTGACAATTAAATCCAACAGTCATTCATAGAACACAAAGCAAAAAAATCTGTCTTAACGAATAGAAGGAAACTTCCTCAATCTAAGGAAGCAATGAAAAAATGTACAACTAACATTACTTAACAGGTACAAGACTGAAGGCTTTCCACTTCAGTTCACATTCCACTTAAGATCATAAACAAGGCAAGAAGGTCTGCTCTTATTACCTTGAATTCAACATCTTGCCAAAAATTCCAGCCAGTGCAGTAAGAGTTTGATTACCTTTTTCTGTAAAGGAAAAATATCAAGTTAAGACTGTGTAAGGCCACTCAGTTTGTGTGGCAACTACTGCCACTTCAAGAAAGTGGGCATAGAAAATTCATAAACTAATGTGGATGGATATATTTAAAATTTTATTCACAGCAACAGGCTTGCTGACTTATGAAAATAAATAAAATATATCCAGATTGGAAAGAAAATCATCTTTATTTACAAATTACATGATTGACTATGGACAAGATGTGAAATCTATTAAAAACAAAGCTATCAGAACTAGTGAGGTTCAGCAAAGTAGCAGGATATAATCAAAATGCAAAAATCAATTGTTTCTAGAGCTGGAGTTGTGGCTCAGAGGCACAGTGCTTGCCCAGCATGTGTGAGGTACTGGGTTCAATCCTCAGCACCACATATAAAATAAATAAAGGTTACATGTCTATCTATAACTAAAAAATATATTTAAAAAAATCAATTGTTTCTATATACTAACAATAAATAACTAAAAATTGAAATGAAAATATTTATAATAGCATCAAAAAATACTTAAGAATAAATCGGGCAAATGACACCTAAGACTTGTGTACTGAAAACTACCACTGTTGATAAATACTTAAAAATACCTAAAAAATATATATATATTTAGCTGACCAATATATATACTTACTGACCAGAACTTAACATTAAGATGTTAATTCTCTGTAAATCTGATTTATAGATTTAATGCAAGTCCAATCAAAATTCTTGTTTTTGTTGAAACCAACAAGCTGATTCTAAAATATAATGAAAATGCAAGGAATCTAGAATAGCCAAAGCAACTTCGAAAAAGATTAATATACTTGGAGAATTCATTCTACCTGATTATAATACTTAATTTACATAGTTATAGTCATCAAGATAGTATGGTGTTAGTGTAAAGACAAATACATAAGTGAGTAAGTTTTAAAAAATTGAACTGTTGACTGATGGTCAGCTGATTGTCTGCAAAGGTGCAACAAGAATTCAGTGGACAATCCTTTTAACGTATGGTGCTAAGTCAATAAGACTGTTCAACACATTAAAAAAAGTGAAACTTGATTCATATACTGGACTACTTACAAACTCTTAATACCAAATATATTACAAACCTAAATTAAAACTGACTACATCAAGTGTCAGAGAGGACATGGAGCAACTGGAATTTTTATTAACTGATGTAGGGAATATAATATGGCATAACTACTTTGAAAAACATTGTGGAATCTCTTAAAAATTTAAAACATATGAACCAGACACTCCACTCTTACTATTTACCCAAAAGAAATGAAACCATATGTTTATACAAAGACTTGTACGTGAATGCTCATGGAACTTTGTAAAAAACTAAAGTTGGAAACAATCCCAATTGATCAACAGATGAATGGATAAACGAATTATTATAGCTATGCAAAAATACTACTTACTAATTTACAGGAATGTACTACCAATATTTGCAACAACATAAATAAATCTTTAAATAGTTATGCAGAGAGAAACAAAAAATAAATAAGTACATATTATGATTCCATTTATATAAAATTGTAAAAAATGTTAACTACGATAATCAATGCTTGCCTAGGGATGGGGCATTAAGGTGGTTGCCTTGGGAAGGAAAGGATTAAAAAGGAGAATGAGGAATCTTTTGCAGAGGATGAATATATACATTATATTGATTGTGGTTATAGTTTCACAGGTAAATACCTTTGTCAAACAAACATCAAATGTTTCTTGCATCAATTATACCTTAATAAAAATGTTGAAAGTTTAGTAAAGATCTATAAAAACCTATTTTTAAAAGAGGAATTAATCAGATATATCAATTTACCTCTTTGAGATATAGATTATTCTACAGTTTAGATGTTAATAACTCACCATTCTAGCTCATATTTTGAAAAATTTGTTTCATTTAAAATTGTGGCCCAATTCTCCATGTCAAAGCCATCGCGTGACAAATTGCAAAATATTATTCTAATTTTCATAGAAAGGCTCATTCTCATTTCCACGGGTAGCATGTAGACTTTTATTTACTAATCCAATTAAATCAGATATAACAACGTAAGTTCAAGAATAAACCTGTTAACAGCAAGGTACAAGAATAAACCTGTTAGCAGTCTAAGTTTACTGTTAGCACCTGAAATCCTACTGGTTCACTTTAGTTTTTTTTTCCTATACTTTTATTATTTGCCTCTGGACAAGTTCTGACAGTTTTGCATTTGGTCTTCTAAACCTTCAGCTATCAAAGGGAAGAGAGATGAAAAATACACATAGCCTTTTGAAAATTGTAACATGAAATTCTATTCAGGAAGAATGAACAATGAGTTATTATAAATTTAAGACTCTTATTGAAACCTAAAAAAAAAAAAAAGAAAATCTGTACTTATTATTTGACTACCAAGTAATCTAGAAGAGGTCTAACCAACATATAAAGCAACTGTGAAGCTGGGCGCAGTGGTGCATGCCTGTAATCCCAACACTCTGGAAGGCTGAGATAGAAGAATCACGAGTTCAAAGCCAGCCTCAGCAACCGTGAGGTGCTAAGCAACTCGGTGAGACCCTGTCTCTACATAAAACACAAAAATAAGAGTTGGAGATGTGGCTCAGTGGTTGAGTGCTCCTGAGTTCAATCCCCAGTACAAAAAAAAAAAGCTCCTGTTAAGTTCAAAAACATGTTATTTCTAATAAAAACTTTGTAAAGGTATATAGACTTAATAAAGCTAAGATGACTGGCTATAAAATATTATTTATTTTCAAATTCTAACAGGCTAAATCTGTTCAAGAAAACCTAAATTCCCACTTTATTGTTTCCTGCTTTGTAAATG
Source organism: Geosciurus inauris (assembly GCA_004024805.1). Taxonomy (NCBI): domain Eukaryota; kingdom Metazoa; phylum Chordata; class Mammalia; order Rodentia; family Sciuridae; genus Geosciurus; species Geosciurus inauris. The sequence continues at coordinate 78,918 of PVHX01002757.1, read as the reverse complement.
GTACTTTATTTTGGTGAAGGGTGTGGTGGTGGTAAATGTTCACCATTGTCTCTAACCCATTACAATAATTAGTTTCTTTTAATTGAAATTTCCAAAAATGCTCTGAAAACTATCCTTTGAACATTTAAATATTCAGTACACAGATTCAAAAAGAATGATTTTTAAAAAGTTAGATATTTTTCTCCGAACATACTAGAAAAACATATTCAATATATCACTCTTGGGCTGGGGATGTAGCTCAGTGATAGCAATGCCTACATGGCATGCATAAATTCTTGGGTTTAATACCCAAGCACCACCAAAAGAAAACTTCACTTTTTTATAGCATTTCCAATTTTCCATAAAGAACTTAAGGTGCTTATTAAAAATACAAAGCATTTGGTATGACTATCTTATTACCCTGAAATTCATTCCTCTGCAAATTCAAACTCAGTAGTCTAAAACACAGCAACAGTTGTGTATTATCTGGTATTCTCTCTTCAACAAAAGTTCATCTTATCTCATTTTATATTTCTTTAAATAATTGTCTTCATAACCAAACTGGAGGATGTGGCAGCAAAGACATCTAAATATGGCTCACTGGTTCTTTTGAGAATGTTATTGTACTTAATTTTAGCAGAGACTATTGACTTAAATTAATTGTCCAATGTCTTCTGGCAAGTGACATTCTCCAAATTTGAAGCAGTTATTTATGTGGAAGAGAATGCACTTGATTTTTAAAAGGTTATATTTTACAGAAATGTATTTTAAAATAATTTATTATATAAAATTCAACTGATTATTCAATATTAATCAAGTCAAGATTTTACCATATCCAGCTTTAGAACTCATTTAAAAAAATTTATGGGGTTGGAGTGTGGCTCAGTGGTAGAGTGCTTGCTTAAGTAACATGCATGAGGCCCAAGGTTTGATCCTTAGTGCTAGGGAAAAAAAATAAGTTCTTCCTCTCTTCCTTAAACTCACAGGTAAAAGTGAAAAATACATTTATGTTCTTCCCCAGACAAATTTCTGATTTTATGCAAATGATTACTAAGAAAATTCATCTAAATATATTTTCACTTGTCCTTATATTCCCATATATTTTTTATACAACATTATTTTTGTATAGTAGCATGCTGTATACATACAGGCATATTATTATTAGCATGGTACAGAACTACTACCCCTGTGAATGCTCTTCTAATCTTTTAAACATGAGGTGTTAAGCTCACTTTTTTTTTTCCCTTACTAATTACTCACTCAACTGTGTGAATATTTCTGGCACTGCTAATAATGATTTTGCTATCTGTTTTTTAATAAAGGAAATCAACTTTTTGCCTTTCACCTAGTGTTGGCTTTTTATGGAGGTCAACAATCAGAAACCTTTATAATAAATGCATTAGCTAGAAAATTTCCTTAGGTGTTACTCCAATGTTGAATTAATAAAATATGTATGTAAAGTGAAATAATTAAAAAAAATTCTTTGCTGCCAAAAGCTTCCCAGGAGAAAAAAGGGGAAGGGTGGATGTCAGGATCTCCTGTATCTAACATTTTAGGGTTTCTAAAGGTAGCATTTAGATAATTGAGGCTTTACTCCATCAGTTATAAAACTGCTTTGGGAAAAATACAAAAAGGAACAATCAAGTAACTAGTAACTGGCCATGACAAGCTCCAACTAGATTATACAATTCTTCTTCTTTTTTTTTTTTTTAGTACTGGGGATTGAACTCAGAGACCTTCGACCACTGAGCCACATCCCCAGCCCTATTTTGTGTTTTATGTAGAGACAGGGTCTCACTGAGTTGCTTAGCGCCTCGCCATTGCTGAGGCTGGCTTTGAACTCGCGATTCTCCTGTCTCAGCCTCCCTAAGTGCCGGGATTACAGGCTTGCGCCACCGCGCCCGGCTTTACAGTTCTTCTTAAGTTCTACATTTCTGTCAAGAAAAACAGACTCAAGCTATCAGTGCAACTTGTAACTTGGGTTTTCAGTTATTTAACTACTTTCAATTATACATTCCTTGCTACTACATTTCTATACATGCTACAAAGTTATAACTTCCCTGCAGAAGTCAGAAATGGATCTGGAGTACAAAAAAAGTTAACTATAAATATACACAACTACTATGTGTCCATTAAAATAAATTTAAAAAAAGAAATTAATTTTTACTTTTCCTTCTATGGTGGGTAATCAGTGTAAGAGATGTAGGAATAAGCTAATCGTTCTTAGTATCAGAGTATTTTGTTCTGTAGAGTGAACCACCAATATGGTTAATTAGCTTGTATACAACTGATACTCAAGGTATGTCCATAAATTAACTATCAAAAAGTGATTTAGTTCCTAAGGTTTTTAGTTTCACTACCTATTCAGCACTGTGTAAAAGTTCAAGGATAAATATTCCTAATATAATGGGTTATACTTTTCACATGGAACTTCTCTAACTTCAAGCAAAATATGCATAATACATACAATAATGTATAATTATGCAACAAGTCACACAATTACTAATTATATACTATACTTGTAACTTGGGTTTTCAGTTATTTACTTTCAATTATACTTTCCTTGATACTACATTTCTATACATGCTATAAAGTTATAAGATACTCAAAATAACTGCCAATTAAATATGGTGATGCATAAAATTCTTCAAATGTACAATAGTGAAAGTTATGTTATACTGAATTAGCTCTGCACTAATACAGTTTCCCAAAACAAATATAAATATCGTTTAAAGGATTCACAGGTGAAATGAAACACTGCTTATATTTGGAAGGAAAAAGATGTACGGTTCTTTGAAAATACTGGTATATCCTAAAGGTTAATTGGCAAGAAAAATGGTAAGTATTCACTGCTTTTTTAATTATAGGATATAGTTAACTAGACAAGGGTTAAGGAAATTAAGTCCTGGTGTTTAAGTCTCATAGGACTAGTTAAATTTTACATACACCTATTTCAAAACCAGATTAGCTGTTGCAGAACTGTATGTCTCTGGGGAATAGGCACAAAATAAGATCCTTTGCTTGAAAATTGTCTATCATGGTATTTTCAAAAAGGACCTTTACGTAAAAAAAAAAAATATATATATATTTATGTATATATAATATCAATAAAATCTGAATGCAAAAAGCATGAAAAGTTTGCTTATAGTCTGATTAAAAAGGGATTCATTCCAACTAATGGCTAAGCACTATTTCTAGTTTGCACAGTTTTGATTTCCTTTTCTAAAATGTACACTTAAATCAGGCAGAGATCATGTATTAAAATTATGCCAGATAGTTTATGCTATCTATAGTGCCCCAAAAGTCTTTTCTGTGTAAAAAAAAAAGCAGACATCTACTGAATTAACAAAAAGGAATCACCTTTTCACATTAACAAAAAGCAATTAACAATAAGAGAGACAACATATAATATTTAAAAAATGGAGAATATGAAAATGCATTTTGTACTAATGTTTCATTCAGATTTATTTCTACTATAAAACTTCGCAGGATGAACCGGTATGGCCAAATTCTAATTAAAGTTTACCGTCTCATAATTTTTAGTAATTGAGAAATAAGTTGATGTCTTTATTCAGAAAACACAGCTATCATCAATGAAATACATGCTTAAGAAAGGATAAAAATCTCAAACAAAAGATTCTGGTAGTCTGTCCTCTTATCTGGTATTGATCTTCACTGAAACATGTTTTTGAGTATATGAATAGTGTGCTAAGTAACTGAAAGCAATAACACAACAGTATTTATATCAGAATCAGCCCTATACTTAATAAATACAGTGAAGATTTGTAGTCTCTGATCCTGAATGTTCTTTATACAAAGTTCATTACCCTGAACAGCATCAGCACTTATAATACTTTGTCATCTGTATGAACTTCTGTTATGAACTCCTTTTGTCTACTTTTGTGTTAAGATTTGGGGATGGATGCAAGGCTTTCTTCATCATCTGCTACATCTAAACCTCTGATCCTACAGTTTCTTTTACGATCACATTCTAAATCACTTGGTTGTTAAAGCTGACTGATTCAACTATTAAAAATACATCGTACAATTGCATAATGTGCATCTGTCCATGTACTGTGGGGCTTATAGGATCTACCAAGCCATCTATGCAAAGATAATGTAAAATTCAGAACATACCTTTATAATGGAAGAAAACTTGGGGTAAGATAGACAAATGCCATCCAAGAATTACAGACTTGTAGGTATCAATAACGACTTCCATACTGAGACATTTTCTCCTTTGGCTCACTTCGGAATGACTTACTTGCTATAATGTTTTAGTGATGCTTTAAATCAAACATCTAAAACCCCCTGTCTTTTGTTTAAATGGGTCTATCTTACATGAAGAAGAAAAATTAAAGTTTAGGGTTGAAAGTAACTGAATTTTAACTTTCTAGTATGAGATAAATTCTCAGAAAAAATTTTAAGATTATTTCAAAAACTGAAAAAAAATTGATAGCTCAAGGTATAGCTTTAAAAAGACAGGAAATAAACTTGGCTCATGATTTCCATATTTGAAAAATGTCAATTATAGTGCTAATATTGAACAGTTATGAAGTAAATTTCTTTATCAATCAAGTTTGATGTTATCATTTGAAAAGTTGTATAATCATGTTTTCTTAGGTTTTACAATTCAGAAGCACTTTAGAGACCAGTCTTAGCTTTCCAATGCAAATTAAAAAAATTAATCTAGAAATTTAAAAATGACAATAGGGCCCTGGTCACATAACATTTCAGTACAATTATCTTAGTTGCTTCAAACTCCATTTACATTTGTGAGTAACAAAAGTAGCACTGTCGTATAGGAAAAATATAAACAATGATTAAAAGAATATAACAATGGTTAAAAGTTACCTAGTATTAAATATGTCATTAACAAATGATGTCCATTTTAAATGTTATCACCCTAATTTTTCAGGGGATCTCAATGGCAAACATACTCAGCCCAAAGGTTTCTGGTGAATTTGTTTACATTCTTACAAATAGACTAATCAAACTTTAGTATGCAAGGAATTCAACAACTCTGAGGTAGCGTTTGAATCTATTGTGATGTTTAATTAGTTTAATGATCTATCAATTCAGGAATTATTTTTCATAAAATATCACCTACAGGCTCTCTGGAAGCTAAGAATTAGTTATTAAACTCATTGTTAATATTGTCAATACTCTACATGCTTTTTTAATTAGAGTGTTAAAAAACCCATTAAGTATCTGTGTCTTACGTGATACTATAACAGATATTTAAATTCTCAAGCCAGAAATGTTAAGAAAATTTTCAAAGAAAAACTGTTAAAAAAAGGCCCATATTTGGATTTTAATGTATGATGGTCTTTATTTACAACTTTATTGGCAAAAAAGAAGAGGGAAACTTTTAAACAATTTAACACACAGGGCATTGTAGCTGATCCTGTCAGGTTAAAGAGTTCCATTTTAAATGTCCATCCAGTTGTCCAAAAGATACAAGACTGAATCTGCATATGCAGTTTCCTTTATGAAGTACAGTGCTCATGTTTTAGGCAGTCTTTAAAACATAAATACAAAGGAAAAGAAACCACTCATTAAAAACTGCATCAAATGAGGGCTATTTTGAATTTATGTTGTTCCTGGTAATAATACATGCCGAATGAAAACCAAAAGCTGGAAAAGCAGTTACACTTCCTACTTGAGTGGACAGTTACGACAATCAATCATTTTCTGTAATGACCATTATATTTTCAATTTATCATGAACTACTCTGAACTTACTATGAGATGTAGTCAAAGTCAGAAGAGAAGACGTAGAGATATTATTCCTTTTTTTGGAGGAGAGTAAGCCCTCCAGAATCAGCATGGGAAATAAACATCCTGTTGATTCTAGGTGGAAAAAATTAATTTAGTCAATTTCAACTCATGCTGAGCTGATTTAATATTTTCACTGACTTGTTTGGTGTCATTCTTCTAAATCAAGTGTGTTTAATTCTTCTTCTAGTTCATCCAAATCTTCCCCAGTAAAAAGATTTTCATCAACAGGAACAGCATCGATGGCACCATTTTCCTGTCCCTCCCCTTCGTTGTCTTCTTCCAAATCACTTCTTTCACCATTTTCAGCTCTACCTCCAGAAGCTTCACTTAATTTGTTATCTAAAAATAAAAAGTGAAATCAATGTGGCCTAGAAATAGAAAACACTATGCTCCATTAACAGTTGACAGCTTAAACTAATACCTCTTCTTCCAATATCTGCACTTCCCCACTCTACCCCATGAAAGCTGTTCCTGGGATTATTGCAACAAGAACTGATCTTCTTTTTCTTAAACAAAATTTTTTTTTTTTGTAATTGTAGATGGACAGAATGCCTTTATTTTTATGTGGTGCTAGGGAATGAATGCAGTACCTCACACATGCTAGGCAAGTGCTCTGCCACTGAGCTACAGCCCAGCCTCTGATCTTTCTTTCTTTTTTTTGGTACTGGGGATTGAACTCAGGGGTACTCGATCACTGAGCCACAGACCCATCCTTATTTTGTGGTTTACGTAGCAACAGGGTCTCACTGAGTTGCCTAGTGCCTCGCCGTTGCTGAGGCTGGCTTTCAATTCGGCAATTCTCGTCTCAGCCTCCCAAAGTGCTGGGATTACAGGCATGTGCCACCGCGCCTGACTTGATCTTTCTTTTTCTAAGCTTATTTACAATAATTATTCATGTTTACTGTAAAATACTGTTTTTTACTAAATGTACTTGAAAGCTTAATGGGTTACATATTTAAAAGCAAGATGAATCTTTTACAATTCTGTATTTCCTACATGACCTAGTAATTAGGTTTTAAAATAGTCAATTTATACATAATATTATGTTTGAATAAATTGTATGGAACCAAAAAATTCATATAAGCAGCTATTTGACTTTTGGTTTTGCAAACAGTAATTAAATCATACTAGTTGTAATGCTGTGTAAAACCAGAAAAGTTTCGTCATGTAACAAACTGTTATAAAACAGCCTAGTATGGATGGGAACATAGCTCAGTGGTAGAGCCTTGTCTTGCATACATGGGGCCCTGGATTCAATCACCAGCACCACAAAAGAGATCTTAGTACTACGTAGCTATTTTTCCTTATAGTAAATGATTGAGAAAACAAAAATGCTGTCTATCTTGTCCAATGACATTTACACAAAGACAATTTCTAATAGCCTAATGAAGATTTTAGCTATTTCAAACACTTTTGATGATAAAGTCTTGGGGATTATAAACTCCCAAGTATTACTCCCACTTGTACCTACTGTCACCAAAGCTCCACTTCTAAAAGGTGCAATTAGTCTTTATATTGGGAAGACAACAGTGATAGCATTCTTAGATCTTAGGAAGGCAGACTAGTGTTTCAAGTATAAACTATGTGCTTTTATTATTAAAAAGTAAATAAATAAGGTTTAGCCTTTCTTTCTTAGTTTCTGCTTCATTAGTACTCCCATAGCAAACACATCAAAATCTACTCTTCTACAAACCCCTTACTCAAAGCACAATTAGATATAAATTATAACAACAATCTTTCTCTCCAAATACACCCTAGAAAGCTTTTCCTCCATTCTCAATCATTATTTATACTTACAGGTCTTGCTTCTTTAACTAAGCTCCTTTAAGATTTTTCCTCCCCTATCAGATCCCTTTTCTCATTTAGGTTTCCCATATCCTAAAAAAGCCTCCCCTGGGACCTCCTTTGTAAAGTCAAAAGTGAGTGGTCTATACTCATTCTTTCCCCTCATTTTCTTACCACTGCAGTCCTGTTGAAAACTGGCACCTTATTCCTACAACTCCTTTACTAATCATAACTAATAACTTATTTATTTATAATTTTCACCCTCCTTGATTTTTCTGAAACTCTTGTAAATTTTCTCTCATCTTCTCAGTATCTTTTTAAAGTATTTCCTCTTTTGCCTATCCTAAAATACTGATGTTTGCAGTGTGTTCTGGAATGGTACCATTCATGTGCTATGCCTAAATGAGCTCATTCACTCAGATACTAATGCAGATTGCTTTCAAACTGTTTTCTTCTGCAAATGGTCAGAATATCCTAGATAATGTCACCTTTAATAACAAAAAGTTAAACTCATGAGGTTCCAAACTGAACTTACTACCTGTATCTACAACTTTGCTTTTGGGTCCCATTCTATTTTCAGTTAATGGAATCAATACCCCCCAACCACTAATTTCTACAGATTCTCCTATTCACTACTAACTTTATATATGGTCAAACCCATATTTAAGTTACCAGTTTGATACCTAAACATATCTAATTTTGCCAAGCCTGGTCTAATTCTCTTTAGTAGCTTCCTAGTTCTTAGTATTCTGCAAAAGGTAGCATACTTACCATCTTTGTCTGAAGTGTATGTGCTGAATCTTTCAAGACTGGCTACAGTAATTCCTGTCTCATCTACATCTCTTGGGATGTACAGGCTTAAATCTATGTCATTTACGCTCACAGAATCATCAACCTTTAACAACACATAGAAAAGAAAGTTGATACAAATAAGAATTTTCATACACAAGGGGTCCTATTAGGGAAAAGGAAGGTTCTTGGCAAGAAGGGAAAGGGGAGAGAATCAAAGCATGTTATATACATATATGAAAATGTCAAAATAATACCCATTAACTTATACAATTACTATGCACCAATAATTATATTATAATAAATAATTTTCACAAATCACTGTTACTCCTAAGATTTATCTTAATGAAATAAAATTATCACTGATGTCAAGTGAAAACAAATGATCAACTATTGTTAAAAGTCATTTCTTTTTTCAAACTTCTAAGGGGAAAAAAAAGAGTAGCATTGTCATATTTAAAGCTTCCATTGGCATCACACTTTTAGAGTATCTTGTTCTTTTGACACAGAATTTTATGAAAACTAAAAAACGCAAAAAATAAACAGTAAGTTATTGGCTATTACTAAAATTCTTTTGTCTCATACTCCCTATTCTACTTCTTAGGTAATAACACTGTCCCATGACTTTTAGTTTAAGCATAAAGTATTAAACAAAAGGCCTTATTTTTTATTTTACAGGGAGAATAAAATGTTTCTTATAGCTAATACCTACAGCACATAACTATATACCAAGTACTGTCCTAAGTTCATAAAAGAACAACAAAAGAGTACAAATTTATTAGTTTATTAAACCAAGGCACTCTGCCTCCATTGTTGGTGCTCTTAACCATCCTGCTGTATTCTCTTTATTGTTTCCTTCGATTAACATAAGCAGATGAAGCCAACGCTTCCTCTTACCTCATCACCACCTGTTCCCTGAGTATAACGGGTATCATCTGCTTCCTCGTCATCGTCATTGACCAGTTCAGGACGAAACTCAAACACTTCACGGCCACTGATCTATTCAGACACACAAATGTTATCAACTCAGGAGAAAATTCAAACCTTTCTTGGTCACTGATTTTAGACACATCCATTATTAAATAAATAAAAAATCTTGCATGACAGAAATTATAAAATGGAAGAAAGAGTAAAAGATCAACTTGTGTAAGTTTGGGACATACCACGAGCGCTTTCCCTGCTTTGAAGTCAGCTTTCCTTCTTTCCATATCTTGTTCAAGTTTATCAATCTTTTCTTGTCTTTTTCTTTTCTTCCATGCAAGAAAAGATTCTAGAGTGATTTTGGTAACATTTGGACCTAGGGCAGAACGCTGCAAAGACAGAGCAGTTTTCTCTTAACGAATTAATTCCTTGTTTATGAGTATCCTAAAGACATTACATACAGAATAAACTAATGACCTTTTATATTACATGGCAATGAGCAAAAGGAGTGTCTAGAGATACAAACACTCAAAACATACTACTCTGAGCTAGATTTCTTCTCAGCATTGGATATCAAAAATAAAACTTGTCAAGAAAAATTGTTTCGGGGCTGAGGTTGTAGCTCAGTGGGAGAGTGCTTGCCTAGCATGTGTGAGGAACTGGGTTCGATCCTTAGCACCACATAAAATAAACAAATAAAATAAAGACATTCTGTCCATTTACAACTACAAAAAAATTTAAAAAAAAAAAAAAAGAAAAATTGTTTTAACATGAACTAATTATAGAAAACAAAAAGCACCACAGCAATATTCAGGTTCCATCTGTTGAGAAACAAAACTAAACAACAACAACAAAAATACCACTTGCTTCTCATGAGCAATAATCAGGTAATAAATATACAGAAAACTATTACTTGCTAAATATCTGCCTGGTATCCAATGTTAAAAGCTTTACACATATATGCTAACACACTGATCACCATAAATAAGCAGCAGGAGACAGAAAACTTATCAAAGATGAACAGCTAACAAGTAGCGGAACCAGGATATAAACAATCAGAAATACATCTGACTCTAAAGTCTACATTATAGTATGCTGAATCCCGTGACACAACAAATATATCCACCTAAGAACAAGTTATATAATCTAACATTAGGCATTTACATGACTTGGATTACCCATAATGAGACAAAATGTATATAATTCGAAAAACATAATGCTAAATCTAAGACCTCCAATAATCTCTCAATTTCATGTAATCCCTGATAGACATATCTGTTAACTCACAGAATGAAACTGTTCTTTTTGCTGATCCAGGAATAGCTGTAGATCCTTTTTAATCAGACTTGTTCCCCTCTCACAAGACAGCATTTTAAGTGTAGCAATGGTATACAAAATATAACTGAAAAGCTGGAGGGGAGCTTCTATACATATATTAATGATTAGCATATAGTAGGAAAAAAACAGATATGAACAAAAGCATTTAACTCTGAAAGTTCAATCAATCTGAGATCTGGTTAAGCATTTTATATAACTTCATCTTATGAAAACAATCTGGCACTCAAAAATTGTTACACATGATTGGCTAATGTTTATGGCTAGATTTACATTTTAGACAAACAATAATTAAAGTAGGGCAACTTAGGAGAAAGGTCACAGTACTTTTTCCCTTTCATAACAACATGCTATTGCCCCCAAGTGGTAAACATTAGAATGTACAATACATACTGCTCAAGTTTCTTTTTTCTTTAAAGAGGAAAAAAGACTAGTTACCTCTCTTTCAATTAGATCTTCTAATGATATTTCATCTTCTTTCTCTTCTTTCTTTTTATCCTTTTTCAACACAAATCCAGGAGGCAGTGCATGACGATACATGCAATTATCACCCCCTCCAGGGCACACCCAAAACCAGCCATACTTGTTATTTTCAATAGCTTCAAGGAAATGCTTGCACACCTATAGAGACAATATTGTTCAGAAGTAGTGGCTTGATGTAGTCCATTTCCATGGTAAATGCTTAAGTATATGGAACAAGTATTTTATATTGATATTTTAGGGCTAACTACTTACATGCAGAAATATGCCTAAAATTTTATCTTAAAATATTTGATACAATAACTTAATACAATAACTTGATACAATAACTTAAAATATTTGATACAATATCTTAAATATTTGATACAATTCCCTATAGAGAGAATTCACATAAAACTTAGATTTTAGGCAATGTTCTAATTATACAGAAGGACTTGCTATTGGGTGTGGTGGCATACACCTGTAATTCGAGTGGCTTGGAAGGCTGAGGTAGGAGAATTGAGAATTCAAGTCAGCCTCAGCAACTAATTGAGGCCCTTAAGCAACTTAGCGAGACAATAAAATATTTAAAAAAAGGGCTGAGGATTTGGCTCAATAGTTAGGTGATCCTTAGTTCAATCCCCAGTACCAAAAAAGACCTGTCTCGGCCAGACATTGTAAATGTAATCAATCACAAAGTGATTTTTTAAACAAATCAGCATATACAAGTGGTCATGAAAGATAACCACGGTTATGTTTTGGTTTTATCTTTCCTAAAAACTAGTCGTATACAGTATGACATAAACACTATGAATTACCTAACTATTCAGACAATTTCATACTGTGAGTCACAAAAGAACAAGGCTCAAAAAGGACACAAAGTACAGCCACCCTGCAAAATGTGAATGGGAACAAGATGCAATTATATTGAAGCCTGGGGTACCAATCTTTGCAAATAATGAAAAATTAACAATTATCTTCCTGGAAAAAAAAGAAAACAGTTGTCAGTGAAGGTAGTATTTGAATTTTTTTCTAGCATAGTAAGATTTCTCACTCTTAATAGTATTAAGTATGCAGACATGAATGCAGTCTGAGAAATAAGTCACCAATTTTTAAGGTATAATTCTTAGTGTAATAGAGCTACTACCTACTAAAAATTCACATCTAATCTGGCAATTAAAAAAATTTCCTCACTATTAAAATCAAACAAATTATTATTAAATTGAGTTAGTTTAACAGGTTTCCCATCATTCACTATACACAAATATAAGGCAGTAGTTTTCTTTTTTGGAAATGGGGATTAAACCCAGTTGTGCTTTACCACTGAGCTACGTCCCTAGTCCTTTTTATTTTGAGATAGAGTTTCCCTAAGTTGCTAAGGTTTGCCTTGAACATGTGATCCTCCTGCCTTAGCCTCCCAAACTGCTGGGATGACAGGTGCGCGCCATTGTACCAGACTGTAAGGAAACAATTCTTACCTGAATATATGATTATATTTATTCATCGATATTTGAGAAAGTAAGATCATCTCAGAAAATGGCATTTAGAGGACTTTATTGTCATGTTTTTTATTTTCAGAATAAGAATCTCATTTTGTAAAACATAACTTGTAAATTCCAAAAATAAAACTTGATGTACCTTATACTGATGAAATAAAATTTTCTAATAATAATCCAGCAGAAAATAGCAATAATACCTTGCAACATAAATCTCCCTAATAATAATTACCACAGCAACTCAATTCAAGAAAAGGACATACTATTTGAGTTTTTGGTTTTTTCTTTTCCGCCTCACCGTGCTTCTTGTTCACTACTTCTTCCAGCTTTTTCTCATCCCAATTATCCATAGTATCTAAAAGAAATATGAAGATTAAGTATTTCTATCTACTGCTCACACTAACACACATCTCCTCAAACAGAGAGGGAATATACTACACTGTAAGACGCATGCAACACATTTTTCTTTAAAACACCAAAGGTAGGCATAAAAAATATTATTAGAAATTCATCAATGCTTCTTAAGTAGCTGAGGCAAATGAGAAGGTAGTACTGTAGGAAAGAGTGACACATTAAAAATAAAATTCCTGTATTTTAAGTATTTTCATTATTTATTTATTTATTCATATTTTAGTTGTAGATGGGATACAACACTTTACTTATTTATTTCTATGTGGTGCTGAGAATCAAACCCAATGCCTCACACATGCCAGGTGAGCACTCTACCACTGAGCCACAACCCTAGCCCACACTTTCAAAATAGCAAACACAACTCATTATTCTTTATAAGAAATACAATGAAGATTGGGATGTTCTTCAAGCTACTAAATATCTTAATAACAAACCAAAAGGAATAGGTATTTATTTTCAGAATTAATTTCAGAAATACCTTTTTCAAGTTCTTCATCTCTTGCATCAATGTAAACACTTCGTTTTTCACATTTTCTCTCCAAAGTCAAGTCATGAGAGAACTTACACTTATCTCCTTTAGTACATTGTCCTTGCTTGAAGAATGCACACACCACAGATTTAGGATCTGCACCTATGTCAAATGGCATGTGAACTTTGCATTACAATCTGCTGGATAATAAAGTATAGATTGCATTTGGGATATAATTACTTTTGGTTAACTCATTATTTTCCATTCATTCATAAAAGAGAACAATATCATTTATAAGTGACTAGGAAAATATTTTTTAAAGGTCTTTCTATAGCATTTTGTATCTATTTTTGTCTGTTTTATTTTTACTAAAAGAGATGCAGGGGTGGAAACTAAACACATAGGTTATTACACAGTCACTTGTTTAGCTGGAGTCAATGAGGCAGGACTCGAGAAACAAACATGAATGGAAGAGTATTGCCAAAAATGTATGACTTATGCTTTATATAACTATAGCTTTGCCTTGGCTACTATCAAAGATTGAATATTATAAGTCAACCAAGAGATTGTTTAAATTCTTAATTTTTTCTGATGTTTGTGGCTAACAGTTGGAGTTATAGCTGTATAATGACATATCTAATGAACACTGAAACAAATCAAAGAGTTGTAAATATCAATTACACTTCATAAAAATAACACCTCTAATATTTTTTACCTTTGCTTATTTTTTGAGCAGCAACTACAGGTTTGAAAAGTTCATTCAGCTCCTGCAATTCTTTCTTTTTGTCATCTTTCTTCAATTTCTTTTCAGCTTCACTTTGTGCTACCTAAAATATTCCCAGGTTTAAAAAAATGTAAATTTGATTGTTTATAAAATTTTTCACCACACAGTAATCAATAACATAACAAAGACATGTGCATATCTATATACCTACAGAATGGCCTTGTGGTGTATATTAAATACTGTGGTTAAACTATTGAAGAGAATTGCTAAACCCTGTAATGAATTCTTTTTTGGTCTAAAAATAGTACCATGCCTAATTAAAAGCATATTCAAAATCTTATGGCAACAAACATTAAGCATTTACCACAATGTCTAGCACCTTTGGTAAATGGTTTTCCACTGAGATATTTTTCCTGTGACAACAACCCAGAGAAGTATGGGTACATTCTGAAGATGAGCAATGCAAACTTTCTGAAATGTATAGTTCTATGCACAAATAATCGTTCCACCCAAAACATTACAGTGTCTCTGTGGGAAAAACAAAAAACAAAACTGGCTAGGTCATGGTAGATTAAAAAAAAACCTACCATAGTTCTCTGCATATGATTTACCTACATAATTGATTACAGGATTCATCCAAACATTTACATGTCAAGGCCTATGTCAGATAACAGGGAATATAAAGATGAAAAGACAAAGATGCTTATCTGAAGAAATTCTGAATCTAAAGGAAAGACAGACATGCCAACAACTATAATATAATACACATGGTACTCTGGGAACAAAAAATGACTATATAGCTACAAAAATTAGATTTAGCTGATAGCCTTATAGATGAGCTCTTCTGATGAGTAAAAAGGAACGCAGAAAGTGCCAGCCAATGCAGATACAGGGACTAGAGGAACAAGGTATGAGAAGCATCAATGTGGAATTTGGACCTTATCAGTAGGTGACAGGGCACAATTTGGTTTAAAATTAATAAAGCAGTGGCGCAAGCCTGTAATCCCAGCACTTAGGGAGGCTGAGACAGGAGAATCACGAGTTCAAAAGTCAGCCTCAGCAAGCCTCAGCAACAGCAAGGCGCTAAGCAACTCAGTGAGACCCTGTCTCTACATAAAACAAAATGGGGCTGGGGATGTGGCTCAGTGGTCGAGTGCCTCCGAGTTCAATCTCCAGTACCAAAATAAATAAATAAAATAAAATAAGTAAGTGACAAGAACAGGTTTTATTTTAAAAAAGATCAGTATGGCAGCTTGGTGGAAGATAGACTAGAAATTCAAGAGTGAAGAAGGCAAAGAGCCTACTGCAATTGCCATAGGCAAGAAAACACCAGAGTTTAAAATAGGCATTAATAGGCTGGAAAAAAGGAAACAAAGAGCTATTCAGGAAGCAGAACTGATAGGACTAAGTGACTGGATGTGAATTGTAAAGGAGGAGTCTAGGATTATCATATGTTTAATTAGTGCTGTAAAATAAGACAGGGAATACAGGAGAAACAGGTTTCAGGATAGGAGGTGGAGATGAGCTCAGTTTGGGGCATACTCTATTAAATGCTTACAGAGCATCTGGGTGCAGCTATTTAGAAGGCAGCTACATCAGACATGGATACTGAATATTGAAACTAGACAGGGTTTGATTTGAGATAAAGAATTTTAAAATAACAGGTTATAGATCATAGTTGATTAAAATTTTGGTGTGTATAAGATTACTCAGGGAAGCACTAAAAAATGAGCAAAGGATGATTCCTTGAAGAATACCTATACTTAATCAGTCAACAGAACTTATGAAAGAGACCAAGAAACATAAAAGAAATTGGTAAAAATCAGAACAAAAGGGGTCAAAAAGAGGAATTTTAGGAAAGTAATGGCAAATGCTATAATTAGGTCAAAGACTTCCCAAATCCTGACTTTGACCAATTAAAAAGGAAAAATTTAAGTCACTTTCTATTTCATTTTTTGGTACTGGGAATTGAAGCCAGAGGGGCTTTACCACTGAGCTATAACCTGTCCTTTTTATTTTCAAACAGGGTCTCCCTAAGTTGCCTGAGGCCTCCAAGTTGTTGATGCTGGCCTTGACTGTGTTCCTCCTGCCTCAGTTTTCTGAGTTACTGGGATTATAGATGTGTGCCACTATGCCTGGCCATTTCACTTTTTTTTTGGTACTGGAGATTGAACTCAGGGGTACTCGACCACTGAGCCACATCCCCAGCCTTATTTTGTGTTTTATGTAGAGACAGGGTCTCACTGAGTTGCTTAGCACTTCGCCATTGCTGAGGCTGGCTTTGAACTCGCGATTCTCCTGTCTCAGTCTCCCTAAGTGCTGAGATTACAGGCTTGAGCCACCGCGCCCGGCTTCAATTACTTCTTTTTAAATTTTTTTATTTGTTCTTTTTAGATATACATGACAGTAGAGTGTACTTTGACATATTACATATACATGGAGTATAACTTCCCAGTCTTGTGGTTGTACATGATGTGGAGTTACACTGGTCGTGTATTCATATAAAAGGATAGGAAAGTTATGTCCGATTTGTTCTACTGTTTTTCCTATTTTCATTCTCTCTCTTCCTTCCCTTTAATGAAAGTATTCTTTGCTCAATAGGCCCATCTCAAACATTTGTGAGGACTAGAATAAGAATACAATGCAGACTCATAAACCACTTAAAATACTTAAAGTTAGAAATCAAGTCAATATTACAAAATATGGTTTAAACTCCTACTGGTCTTATGACCTGCAAGAACAGGCTCAAATTTAAAATGTTCAGGCTCTATGTGAGGGAGTTTCACCACACAGCAGGACTGCAGAGTTAGCCCCTGGCTCCTCTTCCATTTCCCATCCAGTTTCATCCTTCCTTGTATGTGAGTGGGATGAAAAGTGCTGAAGAGAAAATATTAAGGACCCAGAGATGTGACTCTAGGGCACATCCTGCTTTTGGCTACCCCAGGCATACTGGTGGCACAGCAAATTCTAGATGGACATGTTTATGGGGAAGGGGACTTTATTAGGTCCTGAAAGTAGGCTGAGTTTTGTGGGGAGCTGCGCTGTAAAACCTGGGTAGACACATTCCCTCAGACTTCCTGACTTCTTATCTGTAAGTAGGGAAATGTCTGGGGGCTGGGGCTGGTACTCAGTGGTAAGAGTACTCGCCTAGCGTGTGTGAGGCACTGGGTTCAATCCTCAGCACCACACAAAGATAAATAAAGGTATTGTGTCCATCTACACCTAATATATATATATAAAGAAGAGAAATGTCAAGGACAGACACGGAGTAGGGTCAACCTCTATGACACAGGGTTTACAGCAGTGCACCTCATGTCCAGGACTGCTGCTCATTTTCTAAGTTATTAATGACTGTTAGGTACTCTATGTTCTGAGACAGTCCTATTACCTAAGACTATATCATTTTGTGATTTCACAAAGGTCTGTGAAATCTGAAATCACCACTCAAAACACCATAAAGAAAGAAAAGTCAAGGGAAAAAGAACAGATTTGAAAAATGGAATTTCTTCTCATTTAACCACCAATGGAATTCTAGAAGGAATAACTTACCTTCCACTAAAAGAATAATGACCAATGTCACTAAATAATTTAAGAACACTTAAAAAAAGCTAGGATTCAACAAAAACTGCATAGTGCTGGCATAAAATAGACACACAGACCAAAGGTACAGAATAGAAGACACAGAGACAATACACCTACTATCATCTGTCTCTTGGCAAAGATGCCAAACGCATAAATGAAGAAAAGACAGTCTTTTTAACAAATGGTGCCAGAAACTATTCATATTTAGAAGAATGAAACTAGACCCTTAACTCTCACCCTGCACAAAAATCAACTTCAAGTAGATAAAAGAGCTAGAAATTTGACCAGAAACTATGCAACTCCTAGAAGATAACAGGGTCAACACTCCAGTATATAGGCACAGGCAACGACTTTCTTAATAGGACCTCTAAATCTCAGGAAATAATGTCAACAGTTCATAAATGCTATGGAACCAAGTTAAAAAGTTCCTGCAGAACAAAGGAAAAAAGAATGTTTAGACAGAAACTATAGAATGGAAGAAAATCTTTGCTAGCTACTCTCTTGGCAGGAAGTTAGTATCTAGACTATATAAATAACTCAAAAAGCTACACCCCCAAATCAACAAATAAACCATTAGTAAATTAATATTAATAAAGTATTAATTTAATATTATGAATAGACACATCTCAAAAGAAAATATATGGAAAAAATATTCAGTATCATTAGTAATTAGTGAAATACAAATCAAAACCACACAGATTTTATCTCACACCAATTAGAATGGCAGTCATCAAGAATACAAATAATAAATGCTGGAGAGGATATTGTAAAAAAGGAAAACTACTACACTGTTGGTGGAATTATAAATTAGTACAAACACTATGGAAATCAGTATGGAGGTTTCTCAAAAGACTACACATTGAACCATCATATAACCCAGCTATACTACTCAGTATTTACCCTAATGAATTAAAGTCATCATATTATATATAGCAATACATGCATACCCATGTGTACAGCAACACAATTCACAATAGCTGAAGTATAAAACCAGCTTAGATGTCTATCTACCAATAAGTGGACAAAGAAAATCTGGTATATATACACAAGTCTTATTTCACCGTAAAGAAAATATAAATAAATGAAATTATGTCATTTGTAGAAAAATGGATGAAATTAGAGATCATTATGTGAAGCAAAATAAAATAAGCCGAACTCAGAAGGTCAACGGTTATTTGTTTTTTCTCATATGTGGAAGCTACAGAGGAAAAAGGAAAAAAAAGGCGGGAATCTCATAAAAATCAAAAGGAGATCAGTAAAGGAAAGGGACCGGGGGATGGAAGAGGGAAATGCTAGGGAGTGATATTGGCCAAATGATATTGTTATAGTGTATGTATGTATGAACATGCAACAAATTCCATCATTATGTACAATTATAATGCACCAATAAAAATTGTGGGGAAAAAAAAAACAAAAACAAAAGACAGGATTCAAGCCTAAGTGTACTTAATTCCAAGGTTTAGCATAAGGTTTTCCCTTAGTATTTCTGGATATTGATTCTAGGCCCCCCGCCCAGGATACCAAATCTGTGTGTGTCCTAACTAGGCAGTACAAGCCAGCAACAATGTAACAATTTTTTTATTTATTATTTATTTTTTAAAATTTTTTAGTTGTTGATGGATCTTTATTTTATTCATTTATTATTTATATGTGGTGCTGAGGATCGAACCCAGAGCCTCACACATGCTAGGCAAGTGCTCTACCGCTGAGCTACAGCCTCAGCCCTAACAATTGTTTTAAATATTTATGATCAGTATTTGGTTGAATTTGAGGATGTAAACCTCTGAGAGATATGCAGGGCTGACTGATTTTTATTCAATCAGGTTAAGTTAGCAGCTGGAAGAACAACAGATTTTGACTTTAGAATCGAGCTGGAGGACAGGTGAAAGGAAAGGACTGAGGCACTGATTTGCAGACAGCATGACTGAGAATTTTGTTTCAGAGGTTAACAATTCACAAATACTTATTCTGATATTCTCAAATGAAAAAAAAAAAATCTGTAAACATGAGAAATTCTCTTCTTTCCTACATTAAAAAAGAAAGTATTACCAGAAGTTAAGGAAAAGGAGATAGGAGAAGTTAAAGAAAAACAAAAACAAATTGCATTGCAGAAAAGATAGCCTATTCAACAAATGGTGCTGGTAAAACTTGAAATCCATATATAGCAAAATGAAATTACACCTCTACCTCTTACTCTGCACAAAAATCAACTTAGGATCTGACTTCCTTAACAAAACTCCTAAAGCACAAGAAGTTAAATCAAGAATCAATAAACAGGATGAATTCAAACTAAAAAGCTTCTTCTCAGCAAAGGAAACAATCAATCCAAAGAAAGAGCCTACAGAATGGAAGAAAATCTTTACTACACGCACATCAGAGCATTAATCGCCAGGATATATGAAGAACTCAAAAAACTTAACACCAAAAAAACAAATAACCCAATCAAGAAATGGGCTAAGGAACTGAAGAAATACAATTGATCAACAAATATATGAAAAGATGTTCATCGTCTATAGCAATTACAGAAATGCAAATCAAAACTACTCTCAGATATCATTTCACTCTAGTCAGAATGGCAATTATCAAGATTACAAGCAATAACAAATGTTGGCAAGGATGTAGGGAAAAAGGTACATTCTTACATTGCTGGTGGGATTGTATATTTGTGCAACTACCATGGAAAGCAGTATGGTGATTTCTCAGAAAACTTGGAATGGAACCAATATTTGACCCAGTTTTATCTCACTCCTCAGTATATATCCAAAGGACTTAGCATACACAGCCACATCAATGTTTATAGCAGCTCAATACACAATAGCTAAATTATGGAATCAATCTAGGTGCCTTTCAACAGATGAATGGATAAAGAAAATGTAGTGCATATACACAATGGAATATTACTTAGCCTTAAAGAAGAATAAAATTATGGCATTTGCTGGTAAATGGATGGAGCTGAAGAATATCATGCTAAGCAAAATAAGCCAAACCCAAAAAAACCAAAGGCCGAATGTTTTCTCTGATGAGTGAATGCTGATCCATAACAGGGCAGGGGGTAGGGAAGAATGAAAGAACTTTGGATAGTGCAGAGGGGAGTGAAGAAGGAGAGCGGGTGTGGGGATGGGAAGGACGGCAGAATGAGACAGGACATTATTACCCTGTATACATGTATGATTACACTACTAGTGTGACTCTGCACCATTTACAACCAGAGGAAGAAGTTGTGTTCTGGTTGTGTACAATGTGTCAAAATGCATGTATAACTAAATAGAACAAATTAAAAAAACAACTTTTCTTTTCATTTTCAACAAAAATTACAAGGTTTTATTTTTTAATTGGAAGGAGGTTATTTTTTATTTGTTCTAATTAGTTATACATGACAGCAGAATGCATTTTGATTTACTTACACAAATGGAGCACAACTTTTCATTTCTCTGATTGTACATGATGCAGAATCACACCATATATGCAGTCATACATGTACCTAGGGTAATGATGTTCATTCTCATTCCACCATCTTTCCTGCCCCCAAGTCCCCTC
This sequence comes from Geosciurus inauris, assembly GCA_004024805.1. Lineage (NCBI taxonomy): Eukaryota > Metazoa > Chordata > Mammalia > Rodentia > Sciuridae > Geosciurus > Geosciurus inauris. The sequence goes on along the minus strand of PVHX01002757.1, from coordinate 57,651 downwards.
TCCTTCTCTCCCTGCCCTTTGACCAATCAAGTTCCTCAATTCTCCATGCCCCTCTGCACCATTATGAATCAGCATCCACTTATCAGAACAATTGACCTTTGGTTTTTGGGATTGGCTTATTTCACTTAGCATGATATTCTCCAACTCCATCCATTTACCTGCAAATGCCACAATTTTCTTCTCTTTTAATGTTGAGTAATTTTCCACTGTGTATTATATACCACAGTTTCTTTATCCATTCATCTGTTGAAGGGCACTTAGATTGCTTCCACAGTTTAGTTATTGTGACTTCAGCTGCTACCAACATTGATGTAGCTGCATCACTATAGTATGCTGATTTTGGGGATTTTTTTGGCACCGAGGATTAAACTCAGGGGTACTTGACAACTGAGCCACTTCCCCAGTCCTATTTTGTGTTTTATGTAGAGACAGGGTCTCACTGAATTGCTTAGCACCTTACCGTTGCTGAGGGTGGCTTTGAATTTGTAATTCTCCTGTCTCAGCCTCCCAAAGTGCTGGGATTATAGGTGTGTGTCTACTGTGCCTGGCTTAGTATGTGTTTTTAGTCCTTTGGGTATAGACTGAGGAGTGGGACAGCTGGGTCAAATTTCCATTCCAGGTTTTCTAAGGAATCTCCATATTGCTTTCCACAGTGGTTGCACTAATTTGCAGTGCCACCAGAAATATATGAGTGTACCTTTTTCACTATCCTCACCAACACTTATTATTGCTTGTATTCTTTGATAATTGCTATTCTGACTGGAGTGAGATGAAATCTGAGTAGTTTTGATTTACATTTCTCTAACTACTAGAGATGATGAATATTTTTTTCATATATTTGTTGACTGATTGTATATCTTCCTCTGAGATTTGTCTGTTCAGTTTCTTAGCCCATTTATTGACTAGGTTATTTAGTTTTTTGGTGTTAAGGTTTTTGAGTTCTTTATATATCCTGGTTCTTTATATATAAATATTACTCTATTTGATGGTTGTGTAGTAAAGATGGTCTCCCACTCTGTGGGCTCTCTCTCCACTTTACTGATCATTTCCTTTGTCAAGAAGAAGCTTTTTAGTTTGAATCCATCCCAATTATTAATTATTGATTTTATTTTTTGCACTTTAGGAGTCTGGTTAAGGAAGTCAGGACCTAATTCAACATAATGAAGATTTGGTCTACTTTTTCTTCTATTAGATGCAGGGTTCTGGTCTTATTCTTAGGTCCAAAGAAAAATCTTTAAAAAGTAAAGACCCATTATGTATAAAATCTTAAGGAATGAAAGAACTAAAGAACCTGAAGAAAAAGGGCTAAATCTGCCAGTGGCAGTGGCACACACCTATAATCCCAGTGGCTCAGGAAGCTGAGGCCCTTAGCAACTCAGAGAGAGGCTCAATGTTTTTAATGAGTTTTCAATGGATAATTGAAATAATTTTGACATTTATATGGAAGGATAAATGACTAAGAACAAGAATAATGACAATAACAAAAGGCAAAAAGAAAAGGAGTAACATTTTGGGGAATGGAACCGCCTTACAAGATAATATATTACAAGTCCACTATTAAAAAAAATTAGCCTGATACTGATTTAGGGGCAGACAATTAGAGCACAAAGGAGAATACCAAAACATACCCTAATGTATTTGAGACTTTAATATTAATATGCCAATAGTGCTATTTCAATCCAGTAGGATAAATTATGCTGGCTATTAAAGAAAACAAACGTAAGGATATATAAAACACATTTATATGACAAATTATTGACTGAAATATAGGAAAAAATTCAGAAAAAGCATACATAATTCAGAGGAAAGTGATACATTTTAATCATATTTAAAAAGGACATATACAATATAAAAATAAAATTGTGCAACAAGAACAGAACTGAAACATCACAAATTATCTGCAATATTGACAAAAGATGTCTCCCACCAATTAACATAAGACAATCAAAAAAGAAAAACAAAAAATGGAATTTGAATAGGCAGGTCAAAAATGTGCATACCCAAATAACAATAAACTTATGAAGATAATCTCTACTAGTAGTAAGACAAATGATGTAAGATTATTACTTCATACTTTTTATATTGGAAAACATTAAAAAGAACTTCAGTACCCATTATTCATGGAATTTCATTTCATACTGCAAATGAAAATATTATAGTCTCTATGAAATGTGATCAGGCAAATTTATTAAAATGTGAAATCCACTCTCTTGATCTCAAAATAGGAAGTCTTTTAGCAGATAACTTATGCCACAGAAATAAAAAAGCACAAACTCATATAAGGACATGTGTACAGGTAAGAACACATGTAAAAGGATACTTCTTGTAGAAGTGTTCTTAGTGTCAGAAAGCTAGAAACAAAGTGATCATTTATGAACAGTGAAATAAATATAATATACTCACACTGTAGAATAGTATGCAGCCATTATTAGAATAAATTAGAGCTATATCAAAATGGCTTGAAAGTTATTTACATCCAAATTGATCAATGGCTCTTCAGATGTAAATAATCCTGATTTTAAAGCTGGTGTGATGGCTTCTGCTAACCTTCTTCAGATTCAGTGTCAGACGATTACCCGGTAATGCTTAAGGCAATTTGCATTTTGGTTCAAGAGCGCTTTAACACAAGATGCAGTTGCTAAAGCAAATTAAACAAAAGAGGGCTTGCCTGTTGCTTTAGACAAACATATTCTTGGCTTTGACACAGCAGATGCAGTTCTTAATGAAGCTGCCCAGATTCTGCGATTGCTGCATATAGAAGAACTCAGAGCTAAAGACAAAAATTAACGAAGCCTTAGTAGCTGTTCAGGCAATTATTGCTGATCCAAACCAGACTATAGACTAGGGAAAAGTTGGAGGATGAACACTTTAGGACTTTAGCTTCTTACCTACTTAGTACAACTGGAAACCACGTACACTTCCAGCATGTGTTTGGAAATCAAATGTCACATTTTCAAGGGAGGAATCCCAGAAAATTGACTACATTCTAGAGATTTACCACCATTGCTTTTTTCTTTTAATAAAATTTGGCAAAATGGAAAAAAAAATGGCTTAGAGGAACATCCAAAAGGTGTGACTGAGGAAGAAAGATGTAAAAGAATTTAGGATTCTATTTTGAAATACAAATATAATATCAAATACCTTAATCTGTGCCAGATGCTGAATAATGTTTTATCTGTTAAGAAAATAAATTCAAATTATTTACCTGACGTGGATTTTGCTGACCAAATTTAACTTGGTGAGTGACAGCCTTGATAAACTTCTGTTGCTTTGCTCCTTTCTTATTCTTCAGACCAAAAGTTTTGTCCTAAATGAGAAAAAGCATAGATTTACTTATCTCAGCAGTTCATATTATTATTTTTCCAATGCTATCTAAAAATTCATTTAATTATTCATAAAAATACTTCCTTGTGACATAAAGACATGCGAAACACTAAAATACCAAGCCAAGGCAATATATGACCTCAAAACATGACCCATATTCTTTACAATTCAATACGTAAAACAATCATTAAATTTCCTACTATGATGCTTTTTTATACAATGTTATCTCAGAATTTCAGCTTTATGGGATGTGCAGAGTTGTTATATTGGGGTAAGTTCTACAGTCTAATAAGTTTAGGAAAATGTTTAGGATACTGAACAGGATTCTTAATTCTTTTTTTTTTTTTCTTTTTGCAGTGCTATGGGTTGAATCAAGGATCTCAAACATATCAGACAAGTCTCTACTATTGAGCTATACGGCCCAGCCCCAGATTCCCCCCTCCACATTTTTTTAAATTGGTGCATTATAGTTGTTCACACTGAAGGGATTTGTTGTTACATATCTGTACATGCACAAAATACACAAAACATAATTTGGACAATATCACTCTCTAGCATTTCTCCCTCCCTCCCCATCTCCCATATCTTATGACCTTTCCTCTACTGATCTCCCTCTGATTTTCATGAGATCTACCCCCATCTATTCCTTTTTTCTCTCTAGGTTCCACATGAGAGAGAACACATGACCCTTAACCTTGTGAGTCTGACTTACTTCATTTAACATAATGGTCTCTAGTTCCATCCATTTTCCTGTAAATGACACAATTCATTTTTCTTTTTTGGGGGGGGGGGTGCTGGGGATTAAACTCAGGGGTACTCGACCACTGAGACATCCCCAGCCCTATTTTGTGTTTTGTTTAGAGACAGGGTCTCACTGAGTTGTTTAATGCCTTGTCGTTGCTGAGGCTGGCTTTGAACTTGTGATCCTCCAGCCTGACCCTCCCAAAATGCTGGGAGTACAGGCTTTTGCCACTGCGCCTGGCTCCAGATTTTTAATTTTTTTCTTTTTGGTACTGGGGATTGAACTCAGGGGCACTCACAAGCACTGAGCCACATCCCCAGCCCTATTTTGTATTTATTTAGAGACAGGGTCTCACTGAGTTGCTTAGCGCCCTGTCCTTGCTGAGGTTGGCTTTGAACTGCAATCCTCCTGTCTCACCCTGCCCAGCCCGAGGGATTACAGGCGTGCGTCACCACGCCCGGCCGGATTCTTAATTCTTAAACGCAAGATATCTTAGAGGCTTTAACAGAGGGAATGGAGTATGTAGCACTTTCAAATCTTAGTTTACTTCATAGTACTCTTTTATCAGAGGATGCTAAAAGATAATGTACTGCTGATCATATTTTGGGGAACACTGTCAGAGAAAGAAGACACATTAAGTTTTGGACTAGTTGTTGGGGCAATAAAGCTCCTTTCAAAAGAAATTACATTTAGCCAGGCGCAGTGGCGCAAGCCTGTAATCCCAGCAGCTGGGGAGGCTGAGACAGGAGGATCCCGAGTTCAAAGCCAGCCTCAGCAACAGCAAGGCATTAAACAACCCAGTGACACCTTGTCTCTAAATAAAATACAAAATAGGGCTGGGGATGTGGCTCAGTGGTTGAGTGCACCTGAGTTTAATCTCCAGTATAAAAAAAAAATACATTTAATCAAGAAATCAAACTACTGAAGTATATACATTCCCAGATGTTGCTAAAATGAAAAATGCCTAACTAAAAAGCAACACTTCATCTGAATCTGGGATATTGACAGAAGCAGCTATCAATTATCGAATGCTTATTATATGGTACGTACTAATGGTAATCCTTGGCTATTTACTCATAAGTATGCAGTACAAAAACATTTAGAAGCCATTGCATAAGTATGTGCATATGTGTATAAATCTTTGGGGGCTGCAGCGGGCTAAATGATGTTCCTCCAAAATTCATGTCCACCTGACCTTAAATATGACTTTATCTTGAAATAAGTCTTTGCAGATGTAATAAGTTAAAATAAGTTAAAATAAGGTCACACTAGATTAGGGTGAGACCTAATCAAATAACTGGTATCTTTACAAGACACACACAAAAAAGGCAATGTGAAGATGGCAGAGATTGGAGTGACAATTATAAGCTAAGGAAATGACAAAAGATTGCTGGATGTCACCAGAAACCAGGAAGAGACAAGAAAGAATTCTTCCTTACAGAATGTTCTCTGTGAGAAAATAAGCCACTCGGTTTTTGGTAGTTATAGCATCCCCTAGAAACTAGCACAGCAGGCTTTACCCCAACATGAATGGCAAATTTTGCAGGAAACCAAACACTGGTATCTGAAATCTTTGTTTTGTTTTTTTTTTTGTTGTCTGTTTTAGAAGGAGTTTCTGGCCTGGAGGTAAATTAATGTGGCTACAAGACAGGACAAGAGAACAGGTGGAGAGAAATGTCTCTTTGAGTTTCCACAGTTCCCTTTTCAGGCCCACATTTTTACTCCTCCTCTCAACTCCTCTGTGCCTAGAGTTCCAGAGCAGAGAAGGCCCTAGACCTCTACTCCCTCATAGAATATATTTGTTTGTTATTGGGAGTCACCTTGCTGAGGCATAGTAAGTAAGAACTATTAGTTACTTCTAACACTTTTAAAAAAATTTTTAAAAAGTTTTAGTTGTAGACGGACATAATTTCTTTATTTATTTATGTGGTGCTGAGAATGGAACCCAGTGCCTCACATGTGTGGTGCTCACAAGTGATCTACCACTGAGCCATAACCTCAGACTTCTGACAATCTTTATCTAATTTTCAGCCTCCTGTCTTTTGCAGTATCTAGTGTCACCCACTATAGTTTTACCAGAATTTTGCATAGCAAATTCTTAACATCTCAATGGTATAGTCCTAGGTGAGTACTCAGTCCTGACTGCTCTGTTCTACTAAATCATTCATCTACTGCCATTCTTCACACACTAAGGCTCAAGGTTATAGATGTTTCTTAACTTAAAAATGGAATTTGTATATAAGCATAATACATTTCTCAGGGACACTATACTTCTGAGCTATACCCCTTATCACTTTTTAATTATTTTGAAATAGGGTCTTACTAAGTTACTAGGCTGGCCTCAAACTTGTAATACTCCTGCCTCAGCCTCTTGAGTAGCTGGATTACAGGAATGCACCACTGCACTCAGCCTCTTACCCACTCTTCAAATACGTTCTTACTTCTATTTCTTTCCCCTTCTTACTTTTTATTAAATAAATTCATATGTAAAATACTCTTAATAAATATTCCTGAACCATGCAAAAAAAAAAGGAATTTGCAGTTTTCTTTCTCATTTGCTATCTCTTTATTCACACTATATACACAGACTTTGCCTTCCCATACCTAAATGACTGCTTCTTATTTTAATGACCCAACATATTACAAAATCTTACCTGAATTTTATTTTATTTTTTGGGGGGTACTAGGGAGTGAATCTAGGGACGCTTAACCACTGACCCACATCCTCAGCCCTTTTTTGTATTTTATTTAGAGAGAGGGTCTTACTAAGTTACATAGGGCCTTGGTAAATTGCTGAAGCTGGCTCTGAACTTGCGATCCTACTGCCTCAGCCTCCCGAGCTGCTGGAATTACAGGCATTCAACATCATGCCCAGCCCTACTTGAATTTTTGATAACCTACATGTATGAAAAAAGGAAGTAGATGCAAGCTGAAATTCTCAGCATTAAGTGTTTTACAAATGATGCCCCTTGTTTTATATACAGAAAGTTTAACACTCTATCCAATTTGAATATGGTCAAGGGTATTGTGATACATGGAGAGAAACAATCACAGTTCAGGAGCAAAGTAAAAATGCCATGCCATTTGTTTTCTTTTTATTTTTTAAATAAAAGTGAGCTATCACGACAGGGAAATAATATCATCAGGGGGGAAAAAATATCATCAGGCCAGGCACAGTGGCACATGCCTATAATCCCAGCAACTCAGGAGACTGGAGGCAAGAGGATCACTAGAATTTGAGGCAACATAGCAAGGCCTTTTGCAAGATCCTGTTTCTGGGAAACAAACAAACAAAAAAAGACTTTGAATGTAGCTCAGTGGTAAAGTGCCACTGACCTCCATCCCTAGTACTGCCCGCTCCCCTCAAAAAGATACAAGTATAAAAATAGCTATAGATGCTTTAATAGGGAAGAGTAAAAGTGGGCTTTAACCCATGCCCTATAAGTAATTATAGAGAATAAGCAAGCTATGAATAAATAACAGCAAGCAACAAGGTAGATACTGATATATGAAGACTTGGGGGAAAAAAAAGTCCCTAAGGGAACCTGGCCTGCTATAAATGAAATTACATGTGGAAAAGTTTCTGGTAGAGGTGCATAAGTCCCAGAACTCCAAAACAGAAGTTTCCAGGTTTAATTACCTTGCTTTAGCACATAATTAACTAGTCTAAAGAGATAATGAATGACTTGCATTTTAAAAGTCTCTAAGAGTTCAGAAATTATTATTTTTGAAAGGGAAAACATTCATCTAGCATACACTAAACATATATTCCTAAATATATACTTATTGAATTCTCTTAACTCAGTGATATACTGTTATTTCTTCCTGTAAATATAGAAACTCAGAAATATTCAACAATTCTTTTGAAGCTGCACTGCTAGTAAGGGCCAGGCTATACAGTGCAAAGATTTAAAAGAATAAGCTCTGGAGTCAGACTGCTTGTGTCCTGATCTCAAATAGAGCTGGGCCAACAATTACCCCCTTTGCCATAGTTTTCTTAGTGGAAAAGTGGAGCATATTCTAACCTTTTAGAAGTTAAAAGATTCACAAAAGAGAGGCAGTAGAGCATAGTGATTGACAATAAGGACTTAGGCCAATTTCCTGGTCTGAATCCTAATTCTGCTTCTTACCATTTTAGTTACCTTGAGCAGTTACTTAGTCTTTGTGCTTGTTTCCTCAACTATAAAAAATGGTAGTAATATTTATTTCATTGAGAGAATTAAAGGAGCTATATAAATTTATCAATTACATATGGCTTGTGTGTTTCTTCTCTCTTTTCTCCAGAACACTGAAAACTGTGTCTAGGCCTGTACATGTTAACTATGAGATGACCTATGATGTTAGAACCAAGTTATATTTGACCTTGAGAGATGCCCTTACTCTTTCCATCATAAAAAAAATTATACACTTCCCAGAGAAACATGACAAAGTTATAGGACAAGCTGATATGGAACAAGTTTTCCAAATAGCACACTGTAGGACTGGGAACTCCTTGAAAAATAGGATGTTTATAATTTGGACTACTTTAAAAAGGCTTTTTTGTTTTTTCTTGAACATTGAATAGAACCTTATCCAAAGACTGGCCTGGATTATGGAGTGGGGAAACATGAGGTAAAAGGAGGAGGTTATGTGAACTCCCAATCATGTTAAAATAAAACCTGGGAAACAGCAGCCCTCATTGGAGTAATAAGGTTCCAAAAATGAGGCTTTAAAGAACAAACAGTGCATGCATGTCTCAGTAGATGACTTGGAAACTGAGTATGAACAAGTTTAAAAAACAGGCTGTAAGGGGGTCAGCATTCCCTCTATTCCTTAAAAAAGGAATGGAGTTTGAAAAACAGGAAGCAGGGGAAGGACAGGTGAACAGTGAATAGTGCTCCAAGATAACCAACTTCTGTTGCTTGGGATACTAAGGTAAGCAGAGGCTGGTATTGTTTTATTCATTTATTCCCGCGCTGTCTAATGTATTTGTTGTTCATCTATGCAACGGATACTCCGTAATTTATTAATCTAGCGTCAAGTAATCGATAGTTGATCTCAGCTAAAGTTCTTCATCAGCAGCCAATAATTTCTTTTCATTCTTTACACATATGGATCCCATTTCTAAAGGTCCCTATCACTACTTCTTTGCGGCTACAGTCCTAAAGTGAACATTCTCTCGCTTTTTTCCTTTGGTACTGGGGAACTGAGCTCAGAGATGCTTTACCACTGAGCTACATGCCTAGCCCTTTAAATTTTTTACATTTTATTTTACTTTACTTTTGGTTCTGGGGATTTAACCCAAGGCACTACAATCACTGAGCCACATCCCAAGCCCACTTTATATTTTATTTGGAGACAGGGTCTCACCAAGTTGCTTAGAGCCTTGCTTGCTAAGTTCTTGAGGCTGGCTTTGAACTTGCGATCCTCCTGCTTCAACTTCCCAAGTCTTGGGATAGTGGGCATGCGCCAATGCGCCCCGTCTAATTTTTTAAATTCTGAGACAAGGTCTTGCTAATTGCTGAGGCTGGCCTCACACGTGCGGTTCTCTGGGACTACAAGTGTGCACCATGGCACCTGGCTCTTAGATGTACATTCTTTATTCACTTTCCTTAAACTCGCTTTCCGGAATCAATATTTCTATTGCTCAAAGCTGAATTCAATTTATTATTAAATTTTAGCTGCAAGAAAACACATGGTATATACCATTTGGGACCAACATGCTAATGGCTAATAGAACTATACGCCTCTCTGCTATACTGATTTCAGAAAGAAAATAACTATTCGCATAATGAATTCATAAATTTTGGGTAGTCTAAAACAGAGAAAGAAAAAAAGTGATCAATATAAAAAAATTATTTCCAGTAGGCAAGAAATAAGTATCATATAGACAGTGCAAGTCTGCAATGACTCCCCTAATTATCTCTTATTTACAATAAAGTATTTAAAAAATTTTTTTTGTAGTTGTAGATGGACATCATGCCTTTATTTTGTTTGTTTATTTTTATGTGGTGCTAAGGATTGAACCTAGTGCCTCGCATATGCTAGGCAAGCACTCTGCAACTGAGCTACAGCCCCATCCCTACAATAAAGTATTAATAAGAGCTGTCATCTATAGAATATACATGCCACAAGGTGGATACTTTTATGTATTGCTTCGAGCCACAGCCCCCCACTTCCCACAAAACTGTTGAAAATCACATGTTCTACTAACCATTTATTATCTCACTTAACTCACAGAACAGTAGTTTAGATAAGTCATGTATATGACTTGTCCAAAACTACAGAGCTAGGAATTTGAAATACAGGCCCAAAACCTAGGTCTACAGGACTCCAAAGTTAATGCTCCCTTCATTAAATGCTACTTCTCAGTCTGTAATACAGGTTAGTGATAGATCACTTGCCCAGTATGCACAAATCCTTAGGTTCAATCCCCAGTACCACAAAATAAATAAACAGAAACAAACAAAAACCTCTAAAAACTCATGCATCTTTTTACTTCTTTTACTTAGTTCTCCAAAGTTGTATGTTGTTGCTTTTCCACAGTAAACATCTACAGTGGTGGCAACTGCACCAATATAAATACAGAGGAGGTGACAGGTAGGACAACCATTTCAAAAAAGTCTATTCAAAAGCATCTCTAAAGGAGCAAGGAATGTAGTTAGCTCAATGGTAGACTACAGGCTTAGCAAGAGTAAGACTCTGGGCTCAACCTCAGCACCCCTCCTCCCCATAAAACTGCTGAAAAAAATCACATGCTCTACTTAACTATTCATTTGACTGAATTAGAATTTCAGGTCATAGTAGAATAAATTGGATACAACTTTCCCATGTTCATATATGAATATACCATCAGTGAAATTCCACATCATGTACAACCACAAGAATGGGATCCTAATTAGAATAAGTTATACATCATGAATGTGTAGTATGTCAAAATACACTGTCATGTATAAAAAGGAAAAAAAAAAAAACCAACAATGAAGAAGCTGCTATTCAGTTCTAGTCAGTCCTTTTCCTTGAAGGCATGTGGAATGTAGTCCTCCCATGTGGTCAAACCTTCTCATTTTTCAAGTTAAGCCAAGGAACTGTGTGTGTGTTTGTACATGAAATCTTCCAATTTTTAGATGTTAACAACTATTTAAAAATTAAATAGTATGTGGAGAAACCAAATATATTTTACCCCAATTTAGATGGTTTGGTAATAAAAACCCTTTCCAGCTGAAATTTTATAAATCTATACAAAAACTAATGAAGTAATGTTCTACATGAAACTTGATGGGGAACTGAGAGCTACACTTGCTCTACCTCTCCATATGCCCTTATAGTCATGGAGACATGCTGGGGCTTTAGGGGAGTTATAAATAAAACCAAACCAGGCTTAATTCTATTCAGCTGTTGGGAATTTTTTTTTTTTTTTTTTGGGTCAGTCAATGCAGTTGCCTTCTTTTGCATTTTTCTTTGGAGATATCTTCACTAATGAAACTTTTAAAAAATAACCTTTTCGGCTGGAGTTAGAGCTCTGTGGTAGACAAGCTCAAGTTCCTGGGTTCAATTCCCAGCACCAAAACAAACAAAAGCACAATAACAACAAAACAAACCACCTTGTTACAAGACTAATAGAGCCACAACACACTGTTTATCAACTTTAGAGTTGATGGGATACTATAAATAACTTCCATGCACAATTCCTTAAAAAATGTTTTATCAATTAAAAATAAAACATGTCTATAATGTTAAAAATATACACAGTAAATATATATGTACTTAAAGCTCTATAATGCATTAAGTGTATTTTAAATTGTCTTTCGTGCAATATTTATTTTCGCATGGTTTACAAGTTAACTAATTAACTTGATCTGGGCAAAGAAAACCTACAAGCAACATCCCTAATTGTCCTTGTTTACAAAGAACTGAGTATTATCAAATTATCATCCCCAGAGATTTATCCAAGTGCTGTTACTTCCTGACAATTTTAAAGAGTACAGGTTCTACTCCAGAGGAGAAACTTTGCCAAGGTCACTGTAATTCTTCACAAGCATTTCACTTAAATCAGCAGACTAAAAACTACGTGAAAATTGACCAAGTTCTTACAACAAAACCATGAGGAATTTGACTGCTTTCAAGGCCATGATAACTGAATATTAAGCAAGAATTTGACTGCTTTCAAGGCCATGATAACTGAATATTAAGAAAAATATCTCATTAGGATTATATAATATGTTTATAGAATGTTAAATACTGATCATTATCTTAAGGAAACTGATACTGTCGTTGGAAAACAGGTGTACAGCACTTAAGAAAGTCAATACTGTTCTTCGGCCATTAAAGGGCTACAGGCTCAATGTACTAAGTATATATACATACGTATAGACGCATACATGTATCAAACACATAAATTGGGGCATAGTGTTTAATACAATTAATGACATAAGCCTAACCTCTCTTAATGCGTTATTCTATTTAATTCAGAATGCATGTATCAAGTGCAATATGAGACGCTGGGCTGCGGTTTAAAAGAAACCTGCACTCTTATGGGAAAGTTCACAGGTGGATCAAAACAGACACCAAGCTGTAATTTGGTAGCTCGAAAAAATTAACAGTACAACCCCTGGGTGGTGGGTAAAGAAATAAGAACACAAAGGCCTGTTATAACTTGGCCTTCCAGAAAGACTGACCCGAGCTCGTTCAGCGTACTTCTTTAAAAACACAACTCTAGAAACGACTGCAATTCTGAGATTTGCAAGGGACAAAATGCGTGGGTCACTTCACAACCGGTGGGTGAAGGAGGACGTGTGCGCGGAAAAGCAAAGCCCAGGTGTGGGGGCGCCAGAAGCGTCACTATAGCAATGAGAGGCAGCAAGCGTCATGAGCTGCTTGGGAAGGAGCAGTGGGCCCCAGAGCCGAAGGCAGGGACACGTGGCCCCACAAGACGCGAGCAGGAGCCCGGGGAAGCGGCGAGCCTGCTTCCCGGAGGGCTCGCGGCGTGAGTGGGGGAGGGGGTGGATACTCACCTCGATAATCTTCTCCTTCTTTTTCTGCTCCGCCTTTTTGCTGCCCCCGGCCTGAGCCTGTTTCTTGGGGGGCATTGCGGAGACAGGTGTAACCGGCCAGACTTAAGCGGGGATGGATACCGTCAAGAGATCTGGCACCTGGGCAGAAGGAAGACGCGGCCGCCGTCGCAGCCGCAGCACACGGAAAGCGAGCCGCTCATTCGCCGCTGAAACGCGGCCTTTGCGACAGGTCGGTGTCGTAGAGCATTGTGGGTAGCGAGGAGCGGCGCCCGGAAGCGAAGCTGCGCATGCGCTTTTGCTGGTTGGGGGGCCTGGAGCGGGTAGGGCGGGACGTGGGAAAATGTTTATGCGTCACGTGTGACGCTAGGCCTTTCTAGGTTGCGGCTGCCGGAGGATGTAGATGAGCAAGCGGGTCGGGGGTCCTGCGTGTCTGTGTTCCCCCGCGTAGTCTTTCTCTGACGTTGACGACTCTTGTCCATCTTCGTTTTGTGTGTGCACTGTCCCCATTCTGAGCCATCACCGAGTGCCCGCACTAATTCGAGGCTGCTCCGTGCGCAAGGTTACCCAGTTACCTTCCTATACCTCGGCAGTGGTAGGGCTGGACAGCTCCAGCATTGCAGAATCTTAAGATTCCTGAGAAAAATTACGAGGAAATGGAAAACTGTCATTTGAAGAACACCGGGAATGGCGCCCCAGTGAATGGGGCACTTGAACGCCTTTGAAGTACTGTACTTCGGTTATTTTCAGACTCTAGGAAAATGCCTAAGTGATTCCTAAAACGCCTTTATAATGTGAAAGTTAAAAAAAAAAATCCTAGTATGAACCAAATTGCTGAGAAAATTCAGAAATTACTTGGTATGTTACACACATTGTTTCATCTTATTATTACAGCTGCACTGAGGTAGGAATTGTGACTTCCCATTTTATAGATGAAGCACAAAAGGAAATAAAATACCCAAAGTTGTGATAACATCTAAGGCAGGGATTTTAACCATCTGTCTGACTTCAAAACCTGCGTGTCTATAAACTAGCAATGCAAAAGTAAGTCTTTTTGAAAAGGTACTTGATGGATGGGGTTCTTTAAGATTTGTACAAATCAAAATACCGTTTCTTTTTTTTACGACAGGGCCTCACTAAATTGCTGAGACTGGTCTTGAACTTGAAAGATCCTCTTGTCTCAGTCTACGGATCTCTGGAATTACAGGCGTGCATCACCACAACCAGCTTAAAATACTAACTTTTAAAAGTGTACACTGTATGGCTGTTCTTTCTGCCCCATAACTACTGTTTAAACTGCATTGTGTAGCCAAGAATCAACTCTCTAGATAAATTTTTAATCTTTTTTTTTGAATTTACATGGGGAGAAAATTCTAAATTCCATTAATGAAATTTAATATTTGCTGAGTAATTTTCTATATAAGATAATGTCAAAGACTCCCACATATTTATTATGTGTATGTGTGTGTGTGTGTGTGTGTGTGTATGTATAATTGTTTTCATCTGGGCTTCTATTCCAGGCTGATGGGCTACCCACACTTGTATTTATTTTCTTCCTAGTTTTTATTGTTGTTCTTGTTAGAGTTGTTCTTGTCAGAGTACAGGAATGCAGCCCGCTTCCCTCTTTCTTTACATAGTTTGTCAGCTTTCGATCACTGTATTAAAATTCCTGAGATAAACAAGTGGACAGGTTTGGGGCTGGGGTTGTGGCTTAGTGGTAGAGTGCTTGCCTAGCAGGTGTGAGGCACTGGGTTTGATCCTCAGCATCACATAAAAACAAATAAATAAAGGTACTGTGTCCATCTACAACTAAAAAAATATTTTAAAAAAGGACAGGTTTATTTTGGCTTGCAGTTTCAGAGGTTTCAGTTCAAAGTCATTCAGTCTTGTTGCTTTGTGCCTATGGTGGCACTGGTATGTCATGGTGGAAGTGCACCTCTGAGGAGGCTTATTCATCTCATGGCAGTAAGGAAGCAAACAGAGAAAAAGAGGCTGAGGTCCTAATATCCTCTTTAAGGGCACATCCCCAGTGGCTACCTCTTAGATGTTCCTCACCTCCTAATAGTGGATCCAACCAAGTCTTTAACCCATGGGCCTTTTGTGAACATTTTATATCCAAACTATAGCACACAGTATTATGATCTATTTCTTTTTCAGGAATCCTCTTCTTTAAAACCTCCTGTGTGGGTGAAAAATAGTTGCCATAATTTCCTCTTTTTTAAAAAAGTGCTTTGAAAGATACACTTGGGACTTTAGGTTTTGGAGAATTTAATTAGTAATCATTATTATAAAACTGATGATTTTAAAATAACAAATATGGGGATGTTACAAGGAATCTAGAATCTCATGTTATAGTAGTGGTTTAACAATCATAGTTCTTAACTCTGTTCTGCCTCTTCCTGACTTTTGCTTTTGTTTCTTCCCTGAAGTTGTAATCCAGATAGAGAAAAAATATTCCTCCTTGTCTCAAATGCAAAATACACATTCTAAATATAGTACCTATTCCGATAGTGCTCTCCCTTCACACAATACTTCTTCATAGGCTAGAAATAATGAAGTCTCACTCATTGATTTCACTTTTTTTTTTTTAAATGAGGTGAATGATTTTTTTGTGTCTGCAGTATATATGGAAGCAGGATTGGGACTTCAATACCTATTTTTATTGGCTTTATAATTCAAACTAAACTTATTCAAAATAATACTGAGGGCCTAGTCCAACGGTTACAAATTAAAATGCCAAAAAAAGCAGGTCTAGACACTTTAATGTCAGGATGAATGAAATACATCAGTTAATGGTGGGAACATCGTCAAATCTGAAGTAAATACCCATCATAAAATAATTCAAAGAAAAATAGTGCCAAACCTGACTTGCGTAATTTGGTAGATAGTCTGTGAATTTACAGCCTTGGAAGTACCTACCTTGAAAACTTTATATGTATTCAAATATATTAGAGTGTATTTTTTGAAACTGAGCCACTGGGTAGTAGATTTGGTATTGATATAGAAATGATATTTTTTTGCTATCCAGCAATCTGAGGTCTTCCATGTGTGTGTATGTGTGTGTGTGTGTATGTGTGTGTGTGTTTACTCTTTGTATTAAACTTACCACATTATAAACAAAGTTGTAGTTTTCGCTCTCTTGCTTATCCAACAGAGCTGGATGCTATGTATGTAATTTAAGATTGAGCAAGTAGATTATCCTTGCAGTCTCTCCTATGCCTAGGGTTTTTAATCTCAAAAGAATTAGACTCAAGCATACTTTAGGAGTTCTTAAAAGAATACATTCATTGCAAGTTCACTGGTAGCAGGCTAATGGCAAGATCCATGTGAGTCTTTAGTTTTATTCTTTGCTTTTAATCTCTTGTATCTAGTTTTCTAAGCCTGATTTTCCAGGCTTTCTATAGATTATGTGAGCAATATTCCAAGTAGATCCATTTTCTATTTAAATTAGAGTTGGTTTTAGTTGTTGGCAATCAAGAATTATGTTTAGGGGTTGAATTGTATCCCTTAAATTCATAAATTGAAGCCACAACCCCTTACTACTTCAGAATCTGACTATATTTGGAGATAGGGCTTTTAAAGAGGAGATTAAGTTAAAATGAATTCATTTCAGCAGACCCTAATATGATCTGACTACTTTCCTCATAAGAGGAAACTTAGACACATAAAGACACTAGGGTTGCAAGTGTACAGAAGAAAGACCACATAAGGACACAGGCAGATGTTGGCTATCTTTAAGTCAAGGAGAAAGGCCTCAGAAGAAACTAAAGCTGCTAACAACTTGACCTTGAATATCTAGCTTCCAAAACTGTGAAAAATTAATTTCTATTGTTTAAGCCATCCAGTCTATAGTACTTTCTTATGGCAACCCTACCAAAGTAATAAAGATTATGATAAAGGACCAAACTATGCTGCGGGTGTTGCTATTATGGTGGGCACAGGCCAGAATACTAATTTATATAAATGAATTCTTCTCATAAAGATAACACTAATTGAATTGGCCATATAATTTGCTAGTCTATTTAATGATTTGTGGTGGTATATATTAGAAAATATTTTTATTTAAATACTGAATGCTTCAAAATATTTCTGATATGCACTCTCCTTTAAAACATTTTTCTCTCCACCATAAATTGTTACAAAAGACTCACCCGTGTTTCAGTAGTACAAGTAAAATCCCTTTTAACTTGTCAGTTTGAATTTCAGTACTGTAAGTCTTCACTTCAACCTGCACTGGCATAAAATTTTCTTAAGTGGTTGATTTATCTTTCTATTTGAAATATTTCTTGGTACCATTATGATAATAGTTATTATGACATTTGTCAAGAAATCAAGATGTACAATTTCCAAATATTTTTTTCTTCACTGAAGCTAAAACCATTTCCCATGATTCTCATCAATCATGTCATTTCCTAGTAATAGCTTTCTAATAATTTCCCATGTCCCTTTGAGTTCAATACAAGGTTGTACGTTTTCCTTAGCCCAGTGATGTTACATTTTTATCTTGTTATTTCCGTTTATATTCCCTATTTAAGCCAACTTTCCTTTTCCCCTTCTCCACCCACCACCACCACCTTTTTCATGCATTTAGAATTTTTCATTTTATGTATATAGCCCCCAACAAAAACTAGTATCTAATTTCCATCTAAGTACCTTAACTAGAACCTTTGGTGAACTATTCATTTCTTTCTTCAACCTCCAAACACAGTCAAGTCATAGTGATCATACCTCAAGGATATTTTTCTTTTTTTTTGCAGTGCTAGGTGCCTTGAATGTGCCAGGAAAGCACTTTGCCATTGAGCCACATCCCTAATCCTCATAAGTATCTTTCACATAATCACTTGGCAACCTCACTACTTTATTTCAGGACCACATTTTTTGTTTGAACTGTTATTACAAGTGTCTCTTAAATTATTTTCTTGTTCTTCACAATACTTTGCTCTGAAAGTTCTCTCATATGGTGTCATCCCATTTCATAAGCTTCTCTGAGAGCTTCCTGTATATATACATATAGATTTTAATTTTACACTGATGAATAAATATTTTGTTACATTGATGATTTTCTTATAATACTGCCATTTCCCGCCCTGTAACAAGCATCAACATTTTTCATACATTTATAATCTTAGGGAACAAAATCTAAAACCTATGGGGAATTTTCCCCTTCTCTGGAATTTTATAAAATTGTCTGAGATTAGGGATTACATATCATTCTTGTTTTCCCATAAACTTTGTACATTTTATTAACTTAAACAGGGACTTAATAAACATGTTTTACAGTGGTTCTCATACAGAAGAGTTCAGCAAGTTGGACTAGGATGATCTACTAAATGGAATAATACCTTTATAATTCACATGAAAATCATGTAATATTTTTTCATTTAAAGCTTTTCCCCTCATATTTCTTCTTTAAAACATAATAGGTTGCCAGTATTTTTTCAGTTAGCAGATCACTAAAATAAGGAGGAATCTGTAATGGATTTTTAATCATGTGATTAAAAATATTTTATATACATTATGTGCATTTAGAATAATGTGGGAATATTTATGTAAAATATAGCCTTATTTTATATTGGAACCATATGTAGGTTTCATGGAATTATATCTTTTTTATAAGAGTTAAAAATTCTACAAGACAGATTGATAAATTATATATTTATTCCTCAAATCAATTATTTTCCATTTGAACACGTTTCAAAGCTGCTGTTTTAATGCATTGAATATCATGCACCTATGTAACTGGATTTAGTGCTGGTCATCCCTGTCTATCCTTAAGCTTTTAAAGTGGCAAGTTTGTTCCTAGAAAGTACCATTGAGGTACTGGGTATGTAGTTTAGTGTTAGAACATACTTGAGTTCAGTCCCCAATATGACCAAAAAGAAAAAAAATGTGACTACTGATCCAGAAATAGGACAAATTATACTGGGCATCCAGTTCTAAACATGGAGATTTGAAAAGAGTAGATATTCCAAACTCTGTTGGCCTGTATTTATTTTCTTGACTATATGGATACTACCATTTACTAATAAACCTTTTTAGAAAGGCATTTTTAGTAATATTTTTGTGATTAAAACATTGTATTTAAAGTATGATTGCTCTCGTTCCCCTTTTGGGGTATATCCTTCCTCCAAATCTCCACAGGGCTTGCTCGTTTTCAACTTGTATGTCCCAGCTCAAATACCAGTTTATTCAAATGGTTCTCCCTGTTCTCTACATCTGAAGAACATAACCCTCACATCAGTTAATCTATATCATCATTTAAATTTTTTTAAAATTACAGATTTATCACAATCTGTGTTTTTATTTGTTTACTTCTTTATACAATGTCCTTCATCCCAGAGTATAAACATTATGGAGGCAGAGACCTGGGCTGTTTTGTTTACTACTGCATTCATAGTGCTCAAAGCAATCTGTCTCTCAGAAAGAGGTCAATAAATGTATTTTGAAAAATGAATAAAGGATGAGAACTAAGGTGAGAACTGAGAATTCATTCCCCATTTGCTCAGTGGTAGTATATTTAGTTTTAGCATTTATCTTATCTATTGAAGATTAATTTAATAAAAGGCTTTATGCCAGGATGTTATGAGCAACCAGATCCATCTGGGGAATTTTCCAATAACAATGGAGATATGTAATTTTCCCTAAGTGCCAAGATTTCACAATGAAAGGACAGAATTAATAGATGACATTTTTGAGGATAAAGATCTTTAAATAGACGTACAGAAAAACTTGAAGGCTTCTTTTCTTTTAGTTTTCCTGATGACACCTCAGGTACGTGTTATGAAATATAGATTTTGAATAGTGTATTGGGTATTATGGACAATAGGGAATAGGCAATGTGGAAAATGCATAAATATTGGCAAAATATTTACTTGTGCTCTTAGTTTGAAGTGGCACTTTGCTCTTTTTTATCATGCTGATTGAAAACACAAACTTACAAAGATTTTTAAAATTTTGCAAGAGACAGACAGTTCTCTTCCTGAGTTTATTCTGAGATTTCTGGATGGACCCATAGTGTTAGCAGCAATCATGCTTTCTGAATTAAGAAGTGAGGAAACAGTAGGATAAGTTTATTCATGTTATTCTGAGAACATAAAGACAACATTTTTGAAATGAAACAGTCTTAAATCTTCATGACATGAAGTGACAAAGAAATACCATCAATACATGCAAGATGTTGTAGAACCATAGTAGGTAAAATGAATTTTCATCCAGGGACTTTCAGATGTTAGAGTTTTCCAGAAGAGGTGCTATTTTAACTTTGGAAATAGAAGTTTGCTAAGCAGAGCCTAGTGTTGGATAGTCTAGGGAGAGGAAATTGCATGAGCAAATACATGAATGTGTGAAAGTATATGACATTTTCAGGGAATGAATGATTTGCTGAAGATGTGTTGAAACAGTGACAAGAGATGAAGCAAACAACATATGAAGATCAGATTTTACAAAAGGGACTTATATAATTTTAAAGAGCTTGGGCTTTAAACTGAAGGTATTTTTCAGTCATTCAAGGCTTTTATAGAGATACATGATCTTAGATCTATATTTTAGCCAAGATACATCTGACGAAAGGTAAATTAGAATGGGATCTAGACATACTAAGGTGAATTATAATGCAGCTGCAGATGAATGTTGATATAATAATGCATTATAATATTATAATGCAGCTGCAGAGGACTTGGAGAGGAATGTTGATAGCCTGTACATAGACAGTAATGATGGAGAGAAGCAAATATGTGAGAGTTATTTAGGAGGGATAAGTAGTAGGGATAAATATATATGTAAGGATAGGAAGAGTGAGAAGGAGAGGTAGGCATTGAGGATGATTCCATGTATAAAATAAAGAACCAAATTGGCAGCAAAGAAGAGATAAGCAAGAATTTAGTTTAGACAGGCTGAGTTGACTTTCTAGGTGGAGATGTAAAATAGGCAGTTGGAAATACAAATATGGGTTTGGGGAGAGAGGTCAGGACTAGAAATAATGATCTTAGATTCATCTATTATTATAGGTTGTGTTATGGTTTGGATGTGATTCCTCAAAAGCGCCTGTATTAGTACAGGAATGTTCAGAGATGAAATGATTGGATTGTGAGAGCTATAACCTAACAGTCAATACTAGTTTAAATGGACTGACTGGGTGGTAACTGCAGGCAAGTAGTTAGAGGAGGTGGGTCACTGGGGACATGCCATAGAAGGTAGCATCTTCCCTGTGGCTCCTTCCCCTCTCTGACTGCTTCTTGACCCCAACATGAGCTGAGTAGCTTTCCTCCCATAGGCCCCTACCCTGTAATGTGTTGCCTCATCTTGGGCCCAGAGCAATGAAGTCAGCTATCTATGGACCAAGATCTCTGAAATCATGAACCCTAAGCAAACTTTTCCGCCTCAAAGTTGCTCTTGTTGAGTGTTTTGGTCACAGGGAAGCATAAGCTGACTAAAGCAGGAGCAATAAGAATCATGGAAGTAGTCGAAATCACCTTGGGAAAATGAATGAAGTGAGGAAAGAGTACCAAGGTAAGACCCCTAAGTAGTAGAAACGTTTAGGAAATGTAGAAGTCTGTGGTAGTGTAAAATATGTCTATAAATTAATTGATTTTATTCAAGAGGTGGAACCTAATTCCCCTTTACTTGAGTGTTGGATGGATTCAGTGAACCTTATTTCTAAAAAATGAACTAAAAGCAGAAGTGACAATGTACAATTTCAGAGACTAGGTAATAAAATGTACTGTAGCTACCCTTCCCATTTACTGCTTGATCTTGCAGAAGCTATCTGCCATCTTGTGAAGACACTTTGGCAACCTTTAAAGAGTCTTGTGATGGAGGACCTGGTCTTCTTCCTAATAGCCTATGAAAAACTGAGACATCTTTAAAAAGCTAGAGAGGAGCTAGAACTTTTTGGCATTATCCATGTGGGCGAACCACTGTGGCAGGATCCTCCAGCTCCTTCAAGCCTTTGGATGATAGTACCCCACCCAACATCTTGATGGCAGCCTCATTTGAGAACCTAAGCCAGAATGCTCCTGAATTTCTGAACAACAGAAACTTTGAGATGGTTAATGTTTGCTGTTTCCTGCCACAACATTTACTGTGTAATTATTTACATAGTAACTGTTATATAATTTATTACATAGTAACAGACAACTGATATAGAGACACTGAAGGAAAAAAAAAGGATTATCAGAGAGGTAGATGGGGAAACAAAGGTGTGTTAAGAAAAAACGAGGGCTGGGATTGTGGCTCAGTGGTAGAGCACCTGCCTCGCATGCGTGAGGCACTGGGTTCGATCCTCAGCACCACATAAAAATAAATAAAATAAAGATAATGTGTCCATCTACAACTAAAAAAATATTTAAAAAGAAAAAAAAGAAAAAACGAGCAAGAAAGAAGAGTTTTTAGGAAGAGGAATGTTGTCACATGCTTTAAGCAAAAGATAGTGCAACTGAAAAAGCCCATTGAGTCTGGTTAGAAAGACACAGGTGATCCAAATAAGATCAATTTGATTAAAGTTGACAGTGATGGAAACCATATTGTAATGAGTAGAAAAATCAAGCAGTGAGTGGAGACTGTAAATATAAATGATTTATAGATCTTGGTGGGAAATGCAAGTAGACTAAGGAAATGTCAAAAGTAGGGAAAGATATGTTCAAGATGATGGAGAAACATGATATCTGTTTAGAGATCAAGAGGTCAAAGACAACCTGGATGAGAGAAAGTAAGTAAATTATTGATAAAGCACAATCAAGTCAATGCAGAAGATTAGATAGCAAACAGGTGGAAAAGTAGAGGAAGCATGAGTCTAGGTGTTTTAGTCAGCTTTTTCTCTGCTGGGATGAAAAGGCCTGACCAGAATAATTTTAAAGAAGGAAAAGTTTGTTTTGGGGCTTGTGGTCTCAGAGGTCTCAATCCGTAGACAGCAGACTCCATTCCTTGGGCTCAAGGTGAGGCTGATCATCATGGTAGAAGAGTGTGGCAGAGGGAAGCAGCTCATATGACCATCAGGAAGAAGACAGAGAGACTCTACTTTCCAGATACAAAATATATATACCCCAAAGCCATGCCTCCAATGTACTACATCCTCCAGGCACACCACCCCCACCTGCCTTCAGTTACCGCTCAGTTAATCCAATCAGAGATTAATTCATTGATTAGATTAAGGCTATAACCAAATCACTTCTCCTCCAAACTTTCTTGCATTATCTCACATGTGGGTTTTGGGGGACACCCCATGTAAACCATAACACTAGGAGATAAAGGGAAATGGAATATGAACAGACACAAGTATTTGGAGGTAGAGGTGAACACAGGTGGCTTTCTTTCAGTTGGTCATTTCCAAATAGTGAGGGAACAGGATGGATTAATAGATAACTTAGAAACTCATTGGAAAGCATTCTGGGTTCTCTTCAGATCAGTCTTTTCATCTTTGATCTATCTTTACATCATCCACCTTTTTCTTTCCTCCTGTTCATCTACTAAGCTAGAGAAAATCATGTTCACTGGTGTTTTTAATGTATTTAGTTATGTTCTTTCCTATGCATACTTGGCAAACAATTGTTCATTTTTTAGAGAATATCCTGACTTATTAGAAGAAGAACATTTCTATCGCTTCACTGAGGCTTACAGAGTAGGGTGAAGGAAGAGGCATGTTGATTCACTGTTGAGTGCCTTATGAATGCTCTAGCCCAGTCATCTGTGTAACTCTGTTTATTACATAAGATTAATGGCCTACTAAGTTGCAGTTTATTATTTGATATTCCTGGAAGTGTTTTTTATAACCTCCTATAATAAATTTGCAAGTAAATTGTTGGGAGAGTTGGGATATATTAATCAAATGTCAAGTGTAAACAAGAACCAAAAATACACAAAACAAACGCTATCCTTCAGTACATGGTCTTTTCACACTACCTGGCAAAAGTAGCATCTATATATGTGAAAAGCCATTGTGTAAAGGTTAAAATAAGTGGGCTAAATCTTATTTCATGGGCTTGATAAATTATCAATTTTCTGTGGAAATGCAACAGATTCTTCAAATAAAACAAATTTTAGATTTAAAAAATCAGAGTTTTTTTTACCATTTATGTGCAAATGCAATGTATAATTCGTGTTTTACTGCCATATTCAAAGCTAAAAACCAACACATACTTTTTTTTTTAGCCAGTTGATTAAAAAGTGAGTCTTTCAGTTGCTGTAATCTGAAAAGTAGTTTTAGTGACCATATTGTGATAGAATTTCTTGGATAGCTCCAAGAGTTGTATAGTGTTTTAAATGTTTCCAGGTATTTTCATGTCTTATCTAATGTAAGCTCACAAAACAGCTGGTTTTGAAGATAGGTTAGGGTAATCTCTATTTTTCAAATAAGAATACTGATGGTTATATTTGTCAATCAGAGACACTTATTAAATAGAAGAGCGAGAACCCTCTTCTTTCTTCAAATCAAGGCTTTCAGGATATTTAGCAGCACAGATTTTACTGTTGTTTGGTTTTTAGTTCAACACATATTTGTGGAGTTTCTTCTTTTTTTTTGTACTGGGGATTGAATGCAGGGGTACTCAACCACTGAGACACATCCTCAGCCCTATTTTGTGTTTTAGGTAGAGACAGGGTCTCACTGAATTGCTTAGTGCCTCGCTGTTGCTGAGGCTGGCTTTGAACTCATGATTTTCCTGTCTTAGCCTCTCAAAGTGCTGGGATGATAGGTGTGCACCACCACACCCAGCGAGTTTCTTCTTGAAACTACTTTTATTTACTTTAGTGAAATTGTTTTTTGAAAGCTATTATAATTCTCAAATTTTCATTTTGTATTTTCAAGTTAATTTAGAAAATTATATATCTCTGTAATGTTTATCTTTAAAAAACATACTTTTCATATACCATATTATCTTGATAGCCAATTTTTCTTATCAGATATTAATATTTAAAAAAACACTTTTACTATGAAGAAACTGTGATTCACTATTTTCTGACAAAATTGGGAAATGTTTTTCCTTCTTAGTTGTATGACCAAGCATCTTCATTACATGATTTAAGCAACTCCTAAAATTATTATCTCCTTCCATGAGTTTTTTTAATAATCTGCTTTTTGGTCCAAAGTAATCTTTGACAAACACTTAATGACCCTATATTTATTTATCAATCGGATATCGCCTTGTTTTATTTTACTTACATGAGTTTGAGTCTTCCATTTTCCTTATATGCTTTTTGTCTGAAGAGGTCTTATTCTTTCTCACATGGCTTTATCTAATAACTATATGTAGGTGGTTACATGATTATATACAGATTCCTTTGTCTGATTATAGCTGCTCCAACTGAATCAGTGCCACCTTCCAGATTCTTAACACACTCAAACTTTATGATCTAGCTCAAATGGCAGTTGTTCAGTGAAGCTTTTGCAAATTGAGTTGGTTTTTTTTATGGTCTCACATAATTTTTCTTCTATCTCTATTACAGATATTATATTCTGTTTACCTATTTCCTTCACCAGACTGATATCCTCAATGGTTAGGGGGGCCATGTGCTCATCCCGTCTACTGCTTCTCTCCTTATAGTGACTGACAGTAAGACATTTGAGTACATTTATTGCATCAATGAATGTTGAGCAACTACTCCTGTATTAGTTCCCAGGGGCAATGAAATGAATTACTCTGGAAGTGAAGTGGGTGGCAAAAAGCTGCTTGTTCTTTCTGTCAGAAAGCTGGGCTTGGCTTATTGAACCTCTGGTTGGATTCAAGGAGTTGCCAAGGTTATGATTTTTCCTAAAGGATCAATGAGGTGAGGATCTGTTCTCAAACTCACGTAAGTGGTTGCTGACAGGATTCAGGTTCTCCTGGGCTATTGAACTGAGTGCCTGAGTTTCTCAAAGGTTACAGGGTGGAGACCTGACTTACATCTGTGGAATGGGCAGCAGCCTTCCATCACAGAGAGCAAGTGAGAAAGAAGGAGAGGACAAGTGAGCTGAACACCAGGATCATTTTGCAGCATAATCTTGGAAGTGACAGCCTGCCATTTTTGGCATATTCTATTTTTTAAAAGCAAATCGTTACATTCACTCCATACTCAAGAGAAGGGGACTACATAAGGGCATAGTACTGAGACAGGGATCTTGGATTTTTGAAAGTATAAAATGATCATGTGACTAAGTTTGAGAGCTGCAGTTATACTTGGTAACTGACAAAGCAAGATCTGGTGGGGAAGTTGATGTCCTCAGTTGAGCAGTCCAGGTTTCTGTCTTTAGGAGGAAAAACAAACAAACAAAACCAAAAAGTATTTGGGGCTGTTTCCCTTTTCTTGGAGACTGAATCAATTTTCATTACACAGGGGTCTTAGTCCATTCCTGCTGTTATAAAAAAAAACCACAGTCTGGATAATTTATAAATAATAGAAATGTATTTTTCACAGTTTTGGAGGTTGGGAAGCTTTACAATCAAGGTGTAAGCACATTTGGTGTTTGGCAAGGGCTCACTCTGTCCAAGGTTGCACCTCACTGCTATGTCCTTGCATGAAGAAGGGTAAAAGTGGGTAATTGCTGTGTCCTCACATCATGCAGGAGATGAAAGAGATAGGTCTCTGAAGCCTCTTTTATAAGGGCAGTATCCCATTCATGAGGGTGGAGCCCGAATTTCTGAATCATTTATTAAAGGCCCCATCTCTTAACACATACAACGTATTTAACATACTTATGTGCTATTGCCATTCTTTTTCATGTTCAGGGAATCATGATGAGCTTAAAATCAACTACAATGAGATTATTTACAACGTGAAGTAGGCAAGTCCTGTAACCTAGGGCTCTTTCTCCCTTTCCTGCCCACCAGGGAGTTAGTTGGTTAATATTACTAACACATCACTGATATGATGATTTTTTTTAGCCTTAGATAGAGATTTTCTCTTGTTGCATTTTAATCTCCCCTTTAATACTAGCAGGACAGTTTGGCTTTTGTTCTTTCTTATCATAAGAGGGAAGTGTATGAAAGTAGATGTTGCTTAAAAAATAGCTTGCTTTTTGGCTTTTATTTTCTGGTGGCACCTGAGCTTCTGGAGAATAATCAGAATAGGGAAGAGATGAATTTCTTTGATGAGGGAATGATGGAAGAGAAATTCCCCAAGACTGAGATTTGAGGTTCATAAGAAAGGTGGTGATCCATATCTTGTTCTCTGGCAGTATCTTCAGGAACCACAAGACATTTAAGTGAATTTGCTGTGTGTTTTGCTTATAAGATTGCTTGCAAGCCAGTGTGACTCCCAGCTTTGAGAAATATTCTTGTACTTAGTTTTGACATGGAATGAGCAGAGTTGTCTTCCTTTAAGGGCCAAGTGGCCTTAGATAAGATATCAAAGGAGAATATATTCAAGAAAGATGAGAAGGATGCTTGTGAACTCTAAGGTCTGAAGTTGAATTTCCTGTTGGTCCTGTGATGGGAGTCCATAGGTAAAATTAATTTGGTTTAAATGAAATAAAGAAATTTGGCATTTCTTGTACATCTTCTCATAGCCAAAAATCCAATATCCTTGTGTATCCAAAGGGGAATTAATTTTAGACATCCACTGAATACCAAAATGCAGGTGCTGAAATCCCTTTTATAAAATGACACAGTTGTGGCATATCATCCATGTACATCTTTGTTTAAGGAATAATGACAAGAAAAAAGTCTACATGTTTAGTGCAGACACAATTTCTTTTAAAGAATATTTTCTACCTTTGGTTGATTGACAAACCTGGATACAGTTGATTGAAAAACCTGGATACAGTTGATGCAAAATATAGATACAGATTTTGATATACTTGGTGATATACTTCAGATAATTAATTAAAATTGGCTTATGCAATTTTGGGGGCTGGTAAGTCTGAAATTTGCAGGTGGGATGGCAGGCTAAGAAGAGCTTAGGCAAGAGTTGATATTGAAATCTTGAGACAGAAATCCTTTTTCTCTGGGAAACTTCAGTTTTGCTCTGTAATCTTTTATTCTTAAAATTATTTGTATATTTGCTTTTGTTCTATAGACAAAATAAAAAAGATATCAAAATTTCCATAAGGAATAAAAAGAGAGAATAAAAATATCAGGTACTTTTCTAGTACCAATTTCTATATATTAAAATTCCTTAAAAATAGATTAATTCTTAGAAATAAGTATTCTTGCTTTTTCTTGTTGGATATTTTAGAAATCTGTTGTCTTTTCATTTGCAATGTATCTAATTTATTCCCATTTCTTTTGTTTCCCCAGTATTTCTAGAAAACACTAAAAACTGTTGATACTTGAAAAGCCTTCCATCAATCAGAAAAAACTCTTGTATATAAGCAGGTGCTTTATTATATTTGGAATGAAACTATGAGTAAAAATTATATGAATTAATTGATACTACAAAGGGGATATAAATAGACTATTTTTGATGACTCTCTTCCTACAGCACTTCCAAGGTACTTTTGTTCTTCCTAATAAGGCAAAAATAAAAGTTTAATCAATAGGAATAAGTTTGGTTCCAAGATAAGAGTTAACCTTGGATTTAAATGATTTTATTGATTTGTCTTTATGAACCTGAGGCAGGATTGCATCTAAGGATTGGGTGCACTTTAGTTTAAAATGAGTGCTTTTTAAGTTGTTGGAAAATAGACTGGAATTGCCAATAAAGTTGGCTGAGACAAGCTCAGACAATAGCTAAGCTCATACAGAGATAATAACTCAGATAAATATAGGAGCCACAAAATGTTCACTTAAAAATATTTCTACACTAGAATTATCAAAATAAACATCACCAGTAAAGAGAAATGAAGCTAACAAAAACATCTCAAGGACATTCATGACCTTTGTGTAGAAAACAAGCATGGTTTGACTCTTTTCTTCTCCCATTAGTAAACCATATTTTTCTTTTTACTTCCTCTACCTATTTTCCTTCTATAATCTGTGACATCAAATTCACCTACATGAAATCACATTTTCAGCAACTTCTTCTTAAATATTTGTCAAAATTCTGGCTCTGAAACCTTAATCTTCAACTTGAGGAATTGTGGGTCAGGATTGATAATACATTTTGGGAATTCAAAAGAGCAGAGTCTCTGATACTGGATAAATTTCTAGATTTTCAGCAATTCTTATTATAGGTCCCAGAGTATATATATGAGATCATGGGGATTATTTTCATCTTTCCATTTGACCTAGTTTCCTTTTACTGGAACCTACTTGTCTCTTCACCATTAGAAGTCAGTTGATTTTAGGGAATTGTAGCTCAGTGGTAGAGCATGTATTTAGTATCTGCAAGGCCTTAGGTTTAATCTCTATCACATACACACAAAAATACACATACATATGTGTGTGTAGATATGTGTGTGTTTGTGTGTATACATATATATATATATATTTGAGTTAATTGACCTTAAGTGCTCAAACATTCTTGAAGAAAAAACAAGCTATATCACTGCTTTAAAAGAGCTCTGGGTTGGAACTATTATAAAATTTACATATCACAGCTATACTAAGAAGTTTATTTTAGACTTTAGACTTTATATAATTTTCTTGTATTTATTTGTTTCCATTATATGACACAGTGCATGCTACAATAAAGTTATGAGAAAGTAAGCCAGGCAAGATGATGCACACCACTAATCCCAGAGACTTGGGAAGCTGATGCAGGAGGATCACAAGTTTGAGGCCAGCCTTAGCAACTTAGTGAGATCCTGTCTTAAAAAATAAAAAGGGCTGGGATGTATCTTAGTTATAGAGCATCCCTGGGTTCAACCCAGTACCAACAACAACAAAAGTTATAAGAAAGCATATGTTATCATGGTTATTATTTTCACTGCTGATTTTTTTCTTTTCTTTTCTTTTAATTCTAATTAGTTATATATGACAGTAAAGTGCATTTTGACATATCATACATAAATGGAGTATAACTTCTCATTTGTCTGGTTGTACATGATTGTAGATCATGTAACCATATATGCACATAGGATAATAATGTCTGATTCATTCTATTATCATTCCTACACCCATGCCCCCTCCCCTCCCTTCACTCCCCTCTGTCTAGTCTGAATTACCTCTATTCTCCCCACCCCATTGTGAATTAGCATCTGCATATCAGAGAAAACATTTGGTTTCAAAACATTGCAGTCTTACAAGACTGCAATGAAGTTGTTGGACAGATCTGCAGCCTCACATGAGGCTTGACTCCTTTTCAAGCTTCCTGGTTGCTGCTTTAACCAAATTTTAAAGAATTTGCTTGCTTTAACCAAAGTACTGAGGCCTTCTGATCCTGTGAACTGTCTGCCATTCCTTCCCATATGGCTTTTTCTACAACATAGTTGTTAGGTCTGGTCAGGGTCTAAGATGCCCAATTAAGGAAACCGGTCAGGAGCTGTGAAGCAGAGCTGCAAGCCCGATGTCACGTCACTAGTGGACACACCTCCTGTCAATCAGCGAGTTTTCCTGACCTATCCAGGAAGGACTCTGGCCTTCTCTTCCTGTCCCTGAACCTTCTCTTCCTGTCCCTGAACCTCCCCTGCCTGACCGGGTTTTTCTTGAAATTCTCTGTGCACGGATGATCCAGCGCCATTTCTCCCGACACGCTCTGATGGACGGGGGATTTGGTCCAAGGGCGTGCATTCCAGTAAAGCCTTGCCGAGTGGCTTAATTCATCTTCTCCTGGTCATGTGATCTTTACATAATGGTGCCGAAACCCGGGAGGGCTTTGAACCTCCCCATACCAGGGTTAACGCAGGCCCTTCGGACCGAGAGAATTCCTGAGCCACTCCCTGTCTTCCTCACCCAGACCAACAAGAATGAGGTAGGCCCCCGCTTCCTCTGGCTTCTCGGCTTGCCCCACCCCCACCGTTCACTCCAGAGGCCCATCTTGTAAGTCACATGTGTGCATGGGCGCTCTGTCCACTGGAGGCCACGAAGATTGGGAAGACGTTCCCAGTCTCCGCCTTAGCCATGCGCCGTCTGCCGTCCGGGCCCTGGAAAGTTCTAAGGACGCTTCAATTTTCCGCCTGGCCCCATTCTCCCATGGGCGTGAGCATTCTTTGGGACGCCAATTTATATTCCCATCCATTCCTCCCGGGGCTGCTGAGAAAACACAAGGAACTTTTGATTTTTAAATCCTCACTGATTTGACTAATTTTTGTCACTGGATGGGGAAATGGACAGAAATTCCTTTCACCAAGGCTTTGTTGGAAGTGTGCTCTCGCCCCTTCCTTCACCCCCCTCCGTCCCCTCACTTGGCTCCCCCAGCCGCAGCAGCGGAGCTGACCTCAGTCCCAGCGCCAGACGGCAGAGATCAAACATTGGGCGGGGGCGGGCAGGCCCGCCCTGCGTCTCTGCGTCTCTCGCTCTGTCTGCGAGTGCCCCTCCAGCGACCTGGTGCAGCTGCTCTCGCTGTGCTAACAGCTGAAGCTCTCTCTCTCTCTGTTGGCAAGCACTGCTGGGACAGACTAGCATGGCTGCCACAGAGCAAAAATCCCTTTTCCATTTACTCCTCTATCTCCTTCCTCATGCGACCACACCGCCAGGGCCCTGCTGCTCAAGACAGCCGGTGGCGGAGGGTCCCCGAGTCAGACCCCTGGGCTGCCCCACGGGCTCACTTTTTTGCCAGCAGGATCCCAGCAAAGCTGCGCTCACGGTGCAGCGCACGGTGACCTGCCCCGCCTCCCTGCAATCCTCATTGCCTCCATGCTGCTCAGACAGGCAGCTCCGAGTCTGAGCTGCCTGCCTCGCAGTGGCCTTACCCTCCCCAACTGCCTTTGGCTCCTCCCCCGACTTGGGGACAATTGAGAATTGACTCAAAAAGCAGAAAACACGCTGCAAAAAACAGGTTGATTTCTTAATTCTGTTGCCAGATAGGTATTGTTAATGCATAAAACAAAAGGGACTTATGTTCAAATTAACTTGACGTTTCTCTTTCTCCTTCCCTCCTCTCTCCCTCTTTTTTTCTCCTGTTGCTTTATTAAAATAATTAACAGCTATATCATTTTTTTCAGGATTCTAGGATTTTAAATTCTATATATATTTTTTAAGTTCCTGATTTTGACTCTGCGCGCTAAAATTAAGATTTCTGATCAGATATATTTTACCCAACTATAAAAGTTTTTTTTACACTCAACTGAGACTAGATATACCTACCTTTAATTCAAAAGGCCTTCTGCATGCTCTATTTTGTGTTTATGTAAACCAAGTGCTCATAAACTAAAATTAAAAAATGGATCCAAATACCTTTAATTCACATGATTTAAAAGGTTCAATTTGAATTGGGTAAACAAAAATACAGACGTCTTTAAAATTACTCAACTCACAAATCTTTCCACGTGGTCAAAGGACTAATAACATTTTAATGTCTATAAAATGTCTAATATATATCTCATTGTCAAAAATTTCTTCAAGGGAAAAATGTTACTGTTAAATATGCTTGTCTAATGTCTTGATTTTTTAATGAAAATAAGCAAATCAGATCTGATATTGAGTACTCAAATATATTTATTAGATAAGATGTTAACTGTTAAATCCAATACCAAATACTTTTAATTCCTTTAAATTCCATAGGATAACATTTTAATGTTTTCATAAATGGTAAATTTTATCAATGGGATATAAAATTGCTTTGTCGTCATTAGAAACAAAATTACTTAAACATTATGTTTTCATAAATGGTAAATGAATGTACTTCTCTAACCCAGCCTAATTCTATTTTAGGATTGAAAGCCAATTAGAAAAGAGGCCATAAAGGTTTATTTTGTCTTACTTGCTTGGACTAAGTTTGGCTTTGATTGGGTAATTATGCTTCTTAAAATCTAAACCACACCCTCATGCTAAAACCTGAGTTTCCCCCTTATCTAGGATGCTAAGCTATATAATTCATTGTTTGCCTTCTGCCTCTCTGTATTACCCTACCAATTGTAAATTCCCAAGATACTTAATAATTCTCTGTGTTACAGAAACTTCCCTGCTTCCCTCAGAGGACAGCCACCATGTGACTAATATAAGCTTACTTAATTTAAATCTAAAAGTTAAACTCAATTGTCCTTTCTTTCAAGACAAAGGTTTATAAATCTCTAAAGGCTTTTACTGTTTCATTTAAAGTACTATAAATAACATAAGGTATTTCTTATCATTGAAATGGAGTAATTTGCCTAACTTCAAAATTTACAAGGATTAGTTTGGGATGTGGATCTAAATGAAAGGTAAATTTTTAAGATTTATATTTATGACTAATTTAAAAGTTAACATCTAAATTTTTCTTTCAAAACTAAACTTAATGTAATAACATCAATGTAATTCTGATCCTATATTAAATGTGTTCATATCTTGCAGGTATACAAGTCTTTAAAATAGAAGCTTTAAAAAATGTTTTATCAAGCTGATGTTCTCCAAACTGAACTTGTATGATATCCATTCATATCATTTAATGTTTTATAACTGAACCTATCATCAATAAGATAAGACTTTAAGTTATTTTTACATCAGAATGATCTTTTAAATAAATGAGGACCTAATCTATTTAATATTCTACTAAGATTTTACAAGGAGCCCTGTCTTACCTGAGATAGTTCTGTCTCCCAACTTACTACAATGGCTTCAAAATAGATGAGACTCCAGTTCATTTAAAGATATGTTCAAAGGATTAACTTTCTTGTAAAGATCATTAGGACCTCAAACAAGGACATAATATATAACTCAGCCAAACTTTGAGAAAGCTGTTACACAAACTAAATGTTTTGCTGCTGTTAATTTTATTTTGTATTTTCCTGAAACTCTAACTATTGCCTGTTAATGTTTTACAGATGTACTACTTCAAAAATAAGCAACCCAGATTATTTTAAGATAAATCAGCCACCACCTATAGGATAAATAGGCCTTGAAGTTAAAGCCCAGTACCCTTACTTTAAGACTGGTGAAATTGGCTTGCTGAGTGTTTAAGATCAAGACTTAAAAACTAAAATTAAATTAAAGGTCCAAAAAACCAGTATTTAGCTTTTGCCTTTTGAATCCAAGGAATGAGGGAACTTCTCTAGAGGGCTCTACATCTCTGGGCTGCAGGACCTCCTGATCAAGGAGATTTCTGAGATCATTAGAGAATTAAAGAGCCAATCAAATGCCACACAATGAAGAGGAAGGTCACCGAAGAGGGAACTGTGTCCCTCCTGCTTCCCAGGGAAGCCACTTGTGGTCAGTGCCACACCTCGACCTGTCCTAACACAGATGGCACTGGTGGAGCAAATGAGCTGTTTTCAAGTTCCTCAAGGATGCCTCCCAGGAAAACAAAAGGTGACTCTTAACAATAGGTAAGAACAGAAGTCAATTTGACTTGCTTCATCTTAAACACCTAGCAAAACCAAGAACACAGCCATTCCTGGGCATTTAAATAATTTAAAGATAGACATCTGTAACACTAAAAACTAAATACTATATGTACGTGCCTTGTCCTCTCCAGCCTTAAATATAGGGACTTAACTGTACAATGAGGCTGAATTATCATAACTTGTTACTACCTCCCTTTCTAGGGCAAAAAAAGGGCCATCTTTCTATTGATAATAGTTGGGCTCTCCTTGGCCCCCATTCACTGGCTCTGGACTAGGACAAGAGGACTTGATTATGCAGTAACCACTACTTAAAAAAACTTAAACAAATTTCATTACAAAATAGACCAGCCTTAAACTCCCATCACGCTGGACTCCCACCAAACTCAAAATTTCTCGGCAGCCCCCCTTCTTTTTCTGCTAATCAGTAATCTCTCCCAAGCTTCTGTTTCTACCCACAGCTGATGTTTCTACATTCAAGCAACATGACTGACAACCAGAGGCTCCCTGCCTCCCTGCCTGACTAATGCCCCGGCCGCACTCCCATCTCTCGATGCCCCTAATCCCGCACAAAGTAGCCAGACAGAGTCTGCTATCCTATATCACCAAAAAGGCCGGGATGTTAGGTCTGGTCAGGTTCTAAGATGCCCAATTAAGGAAACCGGTCAGCAGCTGTGAAGCGGAGCTGCAAGCCTGATGTGACGTCACTAGTGGACATGCCTCCTGTCAATCAGCGAGTTTTGCTGATTATCCAGGAAGGACTCTGGCCTTCTCTTCCTGTCCCTGAACCCTCCCTTTCCTGACCGGGTTTTTCTTGAAATTCTCTGCGCGGATGATCCAGCACCATTTCTCCCGACATGCTCTGATGGACGAGGGATTTGGTCTGAGGGCGTGCATTCCAATAAAGCCTTGCCGAGTGGCTTAATTCATCTTCTCCTGGTCGTGTAATCTTTACAATAGTAGTTTGCTTCTTGTAGGCCAACAGAAGAGTGTTGCTACTTTGCATATCTTTTAAGGGCTTATCTGATCAGGACAGGCCTTACACAGCATAGTCTTCAATTTTGATAAACTCAAAGTCAACTAGTTAGAGATCTCAATTAGCTCGGTAAAATTTCTTCACCTTTGCCATATAATATAACCTAATAAAGGGGAATGAATGATAACCCATCATACTCCCAGGTCCTGCTATATTCACAGGGAAGGGGCCATACAAGGGCGTAGATCATTGGGAGTCATTTAAAAAAAATCTTACCATATGCTAATCTTAAATTATATACATTTTTGTATTTTCACAAATGAGCTAAGAAACTTTGTGATAATTTAAAAATATTCAAGCCCTACGTGCTAGCACAGAACTATGCTACAGAAATATAATGCAAGCCATGAATATGAACCAGAGATATAAATTATTTATTTATTTTAAATTTTTTGAAGCCACCTAGGAAAAAGTTATAAACAGGCGAAATTAATGTATTTTTATGTAACCAATATATCCAGTATGTTATCATTTCAACATGTAATCAATATATAATATTATCAATGAGATAGTATGCATTTTTTATGCTAAGTCTTTGAATATCATGTCTCTATTAAGGCTGCTACATTAGAGTGCTTCCTGGCCATAGACCTGGATTGTTGCTGTTGGGCAGCATGCTGCTATCATGTGTCTCTTCTGAAGTTTCCACCAGGTGTCGCAATGAGGTTAGAGCTTTAAACCAGCAGCACTAACAAATTTCTTCCTTTTAGTGACAAGAGTTAAGATTCTCTTTTTAGTCACATAGTTTTCATTTTCTGTGTATTTGGAGTTTCACTTGCAGTTTTTGCTTAGATAATTGAGAAATCAAACAATGTGGATTTTATTAAGTTTGAATTGAAAATGATTTTGTACTTCAGACTCATTATTCCTTCTTTTCTGTAATCCTAGATTTTCTGCCTGGTCAGAGAGCAAATAATTAGAAATTACATGCACACTCAATAGTTAACAACATAGCAACGATTATTTTAAAGTCAGATCATTTCAAATACCCAAGGAATTTTCACAACCTCAGAAGCAATTAAATGTTGTTCTTTTTACTTTCTGAAATGGTTTAATAGAACACATTAAAAATAGAAATCCAAAGTTTTTAAAAGTGACAAAATGTTCTTTTACAAAATTTCACAACATTACTGTACTCTGCTAATTGCCAGGAGAGGTTTGTACTTCTCACACATACAGTGAGCCCCCAAGGGTATGATGTTTGAGCTTATTCACATGTGTTATTACTTTGAAAAGCCAACTTATGTAAGAATTTTCATTTGGTTATGTGCAGATTGTTATAAGCAAAATGAATGAGGACAAGATTGAAATGTGAGTTTTTATCATTAACTCCCATAAAATGTGTGTAGCTTACCTAGTTTTTAGTTTTACAGCCGTGACTGAGCCTTTTCTTTCTCCTGTTAGTTTCAATTATATGATGTCCGTAAAAGAAAAGGACACTTAATTTTAATGAGAAGTCATAATTATTTCTAAAGCATTTGTATCATCAGTTAGTTTCAGAAGAATGGTGTTGGCTTTGGCATCTCAGCTCCTATGTTAGAGAAAGAAGTGACCAGGGTTGTAGCACTAACTATATGAAAGATGGAAAAACCATTATGCAGAGGTATGTACATATGTTAAATTAAATACATAAAGTATAAAATTAGGGTAATGTCACTTTTTAAAAAACAATTTTGGCTTCCAGTTTCCATAAACTTTTTAAAAAAACTTTTATTTTATTTATTTATGTATTTTGTATGTGGTGCTGAGGATCAAACCCAGTACCTCATGCATGCAAGGAAAGCACTCTACCACTGAGCCACTGCCCCAGCCCCTCCATAAACCTTTTTTAAAAACACATCAAAGAAAATACAACCTATATAAAATTTTTATAAACTAGATTTCTAGTGAAATAATCAAGTACATGCAAATGTGTTTTTACTGCTTAATTATTAACAGCTTTTCTAATTTCTTTTGTGAAGAAATTTTAGCAATGGATAGTTGAAGTCCTGATTTGTTTGTTCTTTTTTTTTTTTAAATGTTTATTTTTTAGTTATAGGTGACAGAATATTTTATTTTTATGTGGTGCTGAGGTTCAAACCCAGTGCCTTATGCATGCTAGGCGGGCACGCTACCACTGCGCCATAATCCCCCAGCCCCTTGTTTGTTCTTTTTGAAAGCACAATGCTCAGACAATCCAAGAGATGGCAGTCAAAACCTTTTGTAAAATAAATGATGTATGTTGACACTTCATCTTGTAATTCTTCTAACGTGGTTTCTTTATTTTAATAACATCAGCACTGAAGCGATCATCAAAAGAATGAAAATTGTTGAAATTCTAAATGTAAATATCTTTGTTTAAGTGTGCTTTAAAGAGAATGCTCAGAGAATTTTACAAGGTAAACTGAATAGATCTTCTCTCCCTGAAGCTTTCAGTGCAATGCTTTCTGCCAGAATATTAACCTAGAATTATCTATAAAGCAGTAAGAATAAAGGACAAATTGTAAGATTAATGAATATTTCAGAGGTATTAAAAATAAAACATGTAAAATACAAATAATATCATTTAGAAAGCATGCCAGAACTGATTATTGAGGGTTTCGAACACCATACTTCCTTGTTTGTTAGACTCATAATTAAAAT
Source organism: Geosciurus inauris (assembly GCA_004024805.1). Classification (NCBI taxonomy): domain Eukaryota; kingdom Metazoa; phylum Chordata; class Mammalia; order Rodentia; family Sciuridae; genus Geosciurus; species Geosciurus inauris. The sequence goes on along the minus strand of PVHX01002757.1, from coordinate 19,672 downwards.
TAGTCCATTTTTTATGATAGGTAGAAGACATTCTTCATGATATGAGTACTAAATACAGTGAAATTTTTATTTATCCATTTGTTTTAAGGGAATATTTTAAATTCTGAATATATTACTTTGCATAATATTAAGCAGTTTTACTATGGGATTTTATAGGGTAAAGGAAGCTATTGCCTTGTTTTAAATCATTGTTATGGTCTGAATTTTAAATGTCACCCAAAGCCTTGTATATGGAAAGCTTGGTTGCTAGCTTATAATGCTATTGGGAGGTGGTGGAAAAAAGATTAAAATAAGAAATAAGATTATTTGGAATGACCCGCCCCCTTCTTTCTTTGCTTTCTGCCACCATGAAGTAAGCAGCTTTGCTAAACCTCATGTTCCCCACCATGATGCTGTGCCTTGCCACAAGCCCAGAGCAATGCGGCCAAGTGGCCTCTGAAATCATGAGTCAAAATGAACTTTTCCTCCTCTGAGCTGTTTATCTTAGTATTTTGTCATAGCAACAGAAATCTGACTAACATAGTCATGTAATCAATTATAGCAATGGATCTTGGAAATTCAGCTTCCTTAAATTCCAAACTTCAAACATTATCAGTGTGTTAGTTTTGTAATGCTGTACAACAAATTATAGTAAACTTTATTGCTTGAAAATAAAAATTACCCATTTATTCACAGTTCTGTAGGTCAGAAGTCTGGCCAAGGCCCACCTGGGTTGTCAGCTTCTGGTCTTACCAGGTTAAGATCAAAGTGTTGCCTTGGCTATGTTCTCATCTGAAGCTCTGGTTGTTGTGATATGACAGTGTTCTTTGTGGATGTAGAACTGAAGTCACCATTTCCTTGCTGACAGTCATGCAGGCTATTCTACTCTTCTAGAGGCCACCCACATTCCTTGCCATGTGTCTCCTGTACTAAAAGCCAGCCATGGAGAATGTCTCTCCTATTTAGTTTCTCTTGCACTTTGAATTTCTTTTGCCAGAAAAAGTTTAGTTTCTTTAAAAAGATTACCTGATTTGGCCAGATTCACTGAGGATACCCTCCTGATTTTAAGGTCAACTGATTTGGGACCTTAATTACAGTTGAAAAATGCTTTTATACTAGCACTTTATTATGATTTGAATATGACGTGTCCCTCTCAAGCTTCTGTGTTAATGTCAGAATGTTCAAATGTAAAAGATTGGATTGTGAGAGCTCTAACATAACCAATCCTTTCTGGCTGATTGGGTGGTAATGTAGGCAGGTGGGGTGTGGCTGGAGGAAGTTGGTCACTGGGGGCTTGTCCTGGAAGGCTTCATTTTCTCTGTGGCCTCTTCCTCCTTCCTCTTTCTCTGCTTCTTGGCTAACATGAATAGAGCAGTGCTCCTCTGTCACACTCTTCTGCCATGATGTACTCACTCACCTTTGGCCCAGAGCAATGGAGTTGGCCCACCATGGACTAAACTTCTGAACTATGAAGCAAAGTAAATTTTTTTCTCCTAAGTTATTCTTGTTGGGTATTTTGTCACAGTGATGCAAAGCTGACTAACATACACCTAGATTAGTGTTTGAATCAAGAACTAAAACAAGTATGTGTATATAATCAGGGACTGGAAATCTTAGAATTCTCCTACCACAACCAGATTGTATTTATTATACTTGTAAATATTATCTTATCAGAAAATACACAGAGCCCTTCATATTAGAGTGATTAATTTCACTGCTAGAGAAGACTTGAATGTTTTGGTGCTAGTGTAGCACTTATTTCCTAAGTGAATTTATTCTTATGGATAATTAACTGAAGAAAAGACTGATAACAAATAGGATTATCTGGAATAACCCAAAGAAATAATATAAATCAGAGAATTGGGGCTTTGAGGCCCCACATTTTACAGATAATCAACTTATAAAAACTTTTTTTGGTACCACCTCTGATCTACTGGGAATCTATATTAAAAACAGCATCAATAACAGAAATTTCCCCAGTACTTTTATTCTGATGCCAGATTTGGGAAAGCTTGCCCAGAGAAATATCTTGTCTAAGACCCTTGTTTCTAGAGGCACAGCATCAGCTAAGCTTTCTAGACATTCATGCCTCATTCCCTTTATACCGCTTCCCATATCTGGCATCCCATCAGTGGGACAAGATAAGGGAAACTCCAACCTACACATCTCCAAAGATTGCTGTAAGTTGATACTGAGGGCTGGCAAATTGTCACAACCACCTGTCATGGGTATATTTTAACTAGAGACTTTCTGAACTAGGATTCTGTATTAGCTACCTGTCACCACACAAATGCTGTGAAAAGAGCAACCACAAAGGCCCAATGACATGAAAATTACACGTATATTTTTGCTCATGAATATGTGGGCTGGCTAGTCTGTTCTGTTTAATGCCAGCTGGGCTCATTCATGGATCTGTGATCAGTAGGTAGGTCTGCTGGAGACTGGTTAATCTATCTTGGACTTGTTGGAGGTGACTCAGCTCGATTTCTTACTTTCTTTCATCTCCAGCAGTCTATTCCAGGCTTGTTCTCATAGTGATGACAGGATTCCAAAAGAGTGAACAAGACCTCTTGAAGTTTAAGCTTGGAACTGGTACATTACCAGTTATCAGTAAAATATGTTGCACATTTTACCACATGCTAATTGGCCAAAGCTTTAAGGATGGGGCAAAGAGACTCTTACTTCACGAGAACTGCTATATGCTTTATTACAAAGGTTATACATACAGGATCCAGAGAGAATTGGACAATTAGGGTGGTGGTGTTCTTTTCAGTCAATCTCCTACGTATATCCTTTATTTTATATCCTAAAATAGAAATATCCTGTATTTGCCTGCCTTTTTGTTTTCTTCAAAGACTGAGTTTCAACATGGCCACATAGACAGGCTTTTCATATTGTTAGATTCAGCTATTTTGAGTCTTAATCTTTTTCTTTTGAACTGTTTGTTAACTTTTGGACACCAGAGGTATTTATTACAATGTTGGAGAAATTTAAAAACTTACATTTAATTTTTAAAACTTCGAATGATGCATACACAAAATTAAAACATGACTAAGCTAAAAAATTAGTCTTCCTCACTGTCAGTCTTGTTTATCAAAGGTAACCAATTTTTAGTAATTTATATTTTTAGTTTTTTGAGAGTTTTTCCTTTATTTCTAAATAATATTTATTCTATTATTTTTTATTTATCAATGCTAGATTTTATTTTATGATTTTGCTGTGAGGAATCAAGATTAAGCTCATGGCATTTCTCCTTTCCCCTTTATTCCCTTCTTAGTTGAATTGCTTTGTATTTGCAGCTATTTTATACCTTCAACATATCATACTTCATCAATATTATTAGAAGTGGAATATTGATAATAATCTCACGAAAATATTTTATAGTTTGCATTATTAATATTTCATTACTTTCTATATGTTAATTAATTTAATGTAATCATTTAATTTGATCCTTAAAAAAATTTTAGGAGATATTTTTGACTTAGTTTTACAGATAAGAAGCAGGATCAGAGGTGTCAAATAACTTTCTATGGTCATCCTAGTAGCAAATGGTAAAATACTAGCTAAAGTCTCTGTAATGTCAAGAGTTGTTCTGAATATACCACTCATCATCACCACCATCCCTGCATCTCTAAAAAATCAAAACCTGTAAAAACTGATTTTCTGATAAATTCTTACCACATTTCACTCACAATCTCATCTCTCAAAAGGTCAAGAAGGACTAAGGGGAATTGCTATTCTGTGGTTAATTCTAAATAAGAAAGAAAGAATTGATTGATGATGTGGAACTGATGTGCAGCTTGAGACAAAAGTCTGTGGGCTGCTGAGCATAGTCAAATATATATAGCAGATTTTAGGAAAATCAAAAACTTGGAAAAAGGATATGTATGAAACCACAATTTAAGTCATAAATGGAAATGTGACTCAGGGCAGCCAGGAAGTTTGGAAGTAAAGGCAGAATGTACAATGTATTCTGCTGATAATGAATAGGGAGCTGTAATGAAAGCAACCAATGTGAATAAATGCTGAAGGGAGACTTTAAAGTTGACATATAGGAGATGAGAAGAAAATAAATACAAAAAGTGGCATGGGCCTATAAATGTGATGGATAACTAAAGTTTACAATGCATTAACCTTTACAAATGTGCTATAAATAATTAAAAATGATATTGAAACTTATTTTGAAGCAAGAAAAAATATGAATGAAAAAAGAGTAGGTTTGCTTTTTGGAACAGTTGATCTCCTGTTAGCAGATGCTAGGAAAAAGCCTAAGTACTCAATGGATATTCTGTTCCTACTTTAGCAAATAAAAGGGATTGGCATTCAAATTATGAAGTAAACATGAGAGGGAATTGAATTCCAATATTGGTGAGAAGAAATAATAGTCCCTTCAATGAATTCTTCTCCTTGGGCTGGCTGAATCATATTTAAAATGTAAATAGTACCTCGAATATATGATTATTGAGCTGTAGGAAACTTTTGTAGAATGCTGAAGAATAAAAAGCAACAAAAGATTAGAGATGAACAACTTTTATTTTAAGATAAGCACCTAAAGATAAATAATTTTAATTTTCAGGAGGGGAAAAATGAATTCCAGAAATTACAGTATTATAAATGGTTTTCAAGCAAAAAAACATTGAGGGTTCTGTCAATCAAGTCATGTAGAGAGATCTTAATTGTGCCAAGATCAACTTTTGCCACAATACCTCTCTCTCTCTCTCTCTTTTTTTTTTTTTGGTACTGGGTATTGAACTCAGGGGTACTTGACCACCGAGCCACAAACCTAGCCCTATTTTGTATTATTTAAAGACAGGGTCTCACTGAGTTGCTTAGCACTTCGCCCTTGCTGAGTCTGGCTTTGAACTCACAATTCTCTGGTCTCAGCCTCTTCCAAAGAGCTGGGATTACAGGCATGCACCACTGTGCCCAGCTACAATAGCTTCTCTTTTGTCCTCCCCTGACAGGATATTCCATGATGCAAAAGTGCATGATGTGGTGTATAAAGGGATTCTGACAATGTTGAACTAGTCTTTCCAATTCTGAAAAAGCAGCAGTAGGATAATAACTGTAGGGTTTTGATTATGTGCAAACACATGACAACAATAATCATCTTCAAGTTTAATTTGGATGTAGCCTAATGATCACATATTCTAATTATGGAGTCTTTTCAGAGGAAAGTATTTAAAATAACAATCACTTAATGATATTTCTGTTTTTGTCTCATGTTGATTTATTTATTCAGCAGACCTTTATTAAATTCACTTACTAAGTGCCAGGCTGTGCTGAATGTTGGGCACACAGAGGTGTAGAGAGGCTCAAACTTTGAAGGTGCAATATCTGGTGACAGTAGTAATGTAGTATTATAATCAATTGTTATGGTTTAGACATGAGGTGTCCCCCTAGAGCTCATATGTTAGACAATGCAAGAAAATTTAGGTGAGATGATTGAGTTATGATAGTTTTAACCTAATCAGTATATTAATCCTCTGATAAGGATTAACTAGGAGGTAAATATAAGCAGGTGGAATGTGGCTAGAGGAGGTATGTCATTGGGTATGTGACTTTGGATGTTATATTTTGTCCCTGGTGAGGGGAGGCACTCCCCTCCCCCCTCCTGGTGTGATGTCCTGCGCCACTTTCCTCCACCACACCCTTCTGCCATGATGTTCTGCCTCACCTTGAACCTTAAGGAATGGAGCTAGCCTTCTATGGACCAAGACCTCTTAAACTACGAGCACCAAATAAACTTTTCCTCCTCTAAAATTGTTCTCATTAGATCTTTTGATCACAGAGAAAAATCTGACTAAAAAACTAACATATGTTGATAAAAGACTTATTTTTTAACAAGAATTATAATATATTTACACAAGGAAATGGAAATATAGGAGAAGAAACAGTTACTCTTGCCTTGATGAGATAGGAATTTTAGAAATTAAAATTTCAAAAGTTCAGAAAAAAAGATAGGCATGATACCATATGGGAATGTTTCATTGTCTTAAAGCAAAATGATAACTGTAGAGGACTCATCTGTGAAAAGTCACAGCTTGAAATGGAATTGTGTCCTTCAGCACTGATAAATGATTTGTATTGCTAGAAAATGACATGCATGTGAAGGGTTATGGGGAATGGAAGTGGTGGCTGCAAAGTAGGTGCCAGTCAAGAACAGCTGATAGTAAGCATGTTAAAGAATTGTTGGGTTGGAGAAATAGTGGTGTTAAAGTAGGTCTATAGGCTTTGAGGACAAATCAGCAGAAGATCCTTTATACTCAGGAAATAGAGATACATTGAAGAATTTTAAGTAGAAGAAAACGTTTTTTGATTTCTTTTGTAGAAACATTACTCTGATAGCAGAAAAGAAGTTGGATTAGAGAGGGCCAAGATGGGAGGTAAGGAGACCACTAAACTTTTTTATAAGAGACGTTTTGAACTAAAGCAATGAACAGAGAATAAAGAAGAGGGAGGGATCAAGTGAGTTTGGAAGATCCACTTGTATTATTAACTAATTGGAAGTGATATAAAAGGGAGAAGGAGGAATCTAACATAAGTACCTTTCTTGCTCAGGTCAGATGACGGTTTTACTAAACACTTACCTGGTTATGAGTTTTACTGAGAATCTTGGGCTGGGATTGTGGCTCAGTGGTAGAGCGCTTGCCCAGCATGTGTGAGGCACTGGGTTCGATTTTCAGCACAGCATATAAATAAATGAAAAAAATAAAGGTTCATCAACAACTAAAAATAAATAAATAAATAAATAAAAAGAAAGTGAGAATCGTCGTTTTGGTATAAGTTTATTTTGGAAAATATTGAATGTGAAGTATTTGTGTGAAACCCAAAAAGTAGTGTTCAATACTAGAAAATACAGGTCTGGAACTGAATACGGACTTGGGAAAAATCATCACATAGGTGTTTATTGAAACTTGAAACATTCCATTCCCTAAAGCCTTGTGAAAGACTATAAAAATCAAAGCTAAGTTCGAAGTGAGTGTGTTCATTTGTTTGATGATAATATTCTAAAGCCTAGTGTAATGGTTTCAAATATGTATATTGCAATTTGAATCTGTGCCTCTTCTTTTTTGATGTGAAGCTACTACTTCAAATAGTAAAATAAAGTCAATTTGAAAAAAATATTCAAATGTGAATAATGTATTATTCCTTTTTAAAACATATTTTATAACTAGAAAAGAGAACTAAAACAAAATTTGTGGGTAAATATTATATACTCTTTTTTTCCTTAGTGAGATATGTTTACATGCCATTGTAGCCTGTAAAGTCTTAATATGTGGGTAGATTTTATAGAATTTTATAAGGCATAAAATAGCAAAAGCACTACTTCAAATTATTTTTTCATAATACATTAAGAATTTTATATAATGAATAACCTGGTGTTAAATGCTGGCAGACACCTACATATCCTTTTTAAAGATCCCTGTGTCCCTACAGGGTAGGTTAAATGTGTTTTCTATAGCTTCCATACAACCTGGAATATCCTTTATTATAAAACTTTATTTTGAAATCCTCTCTTTACATGTCTATCGGCAAACATCTCCCCACCTGACCTCAATGAACACCACCCTGGACTGTGAACGTTCTGGAAGGGTAGCTTTCAAACCTTTTGACCTCAAATATAGTAAGAAATGCATATTTCATCATTTCATGTGAGGTATGCATATAGTGGAGTTAAATTTCATGAAATAATGTTTATATTTATTGTATACAGGGTATTCTGGTATTTTCCATTTAATTCCATGCCATTTCATCCCTTTCATTCCATTCATTTAGAAATGGTGCAATCCAAGATATTGATCTACCAAATCTCTAATTGGTCACAAACTGTGGTTTGAAAAAAAATTGTACTAAGGCATGTCTCCCTGATGCTTAGCTTAGAATCTAGTATGGTTTGTTGAAGCTAGATCTATGGAATATTTTTGGATAGCACTGCAGAGGTAAATGCTAATAGAGTAAAAAATGCTTCCACTATGTTCATAGGATTTTCTAAATTCCCATTTTAAGAAGGCGCGTACGCCATGAGCCATGAATTAGGTTAAAAATAAAAGGCTGAAATCCTTATTGCATAGCATTACTGTAATCCTACTAATACCAGTGTGACTTATCCACGTGCAGCCAGGGGTAACATACTGACAAATTCTCAATTAACACAAGCATTTCTGAGCTTCTAGTAGGCAGCTCAAGTGTATTTAAAGCTTTATCATTATCAACATGAAAGTAGCATAGAAGCTAAATTATGAGCTCATAAAAGGGAGCACAAGACTTTATCTGATATTACTTAGATGTGAGAAAAATTCATGCTTAGTATGATTGTCAGATATAAACCGATTAATAAAGAGAAAATAGTTCTTTTCAAAAGAACAAATGACAAAGTCTTTTAAAAACCTGAGGCAATATTAAATGAATATAAAAAGTTAGTACTTGTATAAAAAAGTTAGTACTTTATAGTGTTTTTATGAACTTGAGTGTACAGATAGGTAAATGAGTAAAATGAAAATTTGTTGTGGATTTCATAATATTGATGCTTATATTTACATAAATATTTATTCTGGCAATCTTCCTTGCTTTCTTCTCAATTTCACAGCTACAATTCTGAATTTTAACTCGTTTTAGTCGAGCTTTGTCTAAATTACACCACTAAGAATGCTTTTGTTTAAATTACTAATGATTGCATTATTGTCCATTTCAAAGGATACTTCATATGTCTTGCCAAATTTCTTTCATTTGATATTGTAGACAGTTCTGAAATTGCTTTTGTTCCTTGACTTCTTTGAGACCAACATTTTCTAGTTTTCTTTCCATGTTTTACTGGCATTTCCTCAATTTTTTCTCTATTTTCATTTTCAATTTTTATATCAACTCTTATTTTAAATAGTCTTCCTGAGATGTATCAACCAGCTTTGAGTATTACTGGGACTCAGATGACTTTTAAATCTATATCAGTAGCCCAAATATCACTTCAGAAATACAGACCCATACATTTATTAAAATAAACTGCTTTCTAAGTATACTTCCTAACTAGGTGCTCTGGGATCCCATTAAATTCTATATGAATAAAAGCATTATTTGGTTCTTCTTATCACCCTCTCCAATCTAAAGAAATCTTTTTTCTATACGTACACGAGTTAGTTATTATATATTCTTTCCATTTCACCTTCCCCCCATCTAATTATTGACCACCTAATTTTTCTAAATATTAAATGTTTTTTGAATATCCCTACATCTTTATCTCCATACTGTCTATATCAGCTACTGTAGTCAGAAAAACAGAAGCCACTAAAGTAAAATATATTTAATACAGGGAATCAGACACAACATTCTTGGAAATCTGAGACAGGAAAAGATTAGAAGAAAATGCTTCTGATATTTAGGAAATCCAGAAATGCAGACATTACAGGGAAGTGGCAGCTAATCATCTCGACTTGCTGCAGTCCTAAAGTGAGGCATAAGAGCTCTGTCCTCATTGCGGAGCTTAGTCCATTTTGAACACTCTCTGAAGCTTTGTGGATCAATTCCAGTTCATTCAGAGGCTGTGCCTCTGTCTGAGGCTGTTATCTGGCTACAGGGGCATGCTGCATATGGGAAAAGACATGTGTCTGGAAAATGCCTTAGGAGCAATATTAAACCATTGAGGGTCTAAAGCACAGCAGACCCTTACCCTCAGAGGAACAGTTCTGAAAGGTGTTCTATATTGTCCTGCAGTGGATCTCCAGGGGGACTGAGCCAGAGTATCCACATGTCATTGGCTTTCTTGCCTTTGGCGAGTTACTTCTCCTGCCCCTGGATCAACTCTAAAATACGTTACTTGCATTCAAATTCTTGCTCATGACCTAAACACACATATTTTATGTGTTGTTTCTGGAGGACAATACATTTCTTTCTCTTCAACCTTCTATGTTTTATGCGAGTGCTTCACTTTGGCAGAATTAAGCTAGAAAATTGCTGGCAAAGGTATCTGGGAAATGCAGTGTTCAGGTTCTTAAACCTTGTGGCAGGGGAAATATTTATTTAGAAAGACAAGAATGATGTTGAATATCTTTGATCACATATTCAGGAAATTATTAACATATTTTAAAATGTAATAGATATTACATTCTCATGGTCTTTGAGACTGTGTATTATTCTACTGAGTGTAAGCACATACTACCTAACACAGTCTACATCATCCAATTTTGAACTATATACATTTAGACAATAATAACTATATCATGCAGCAAAATGTACCTATCTCTTATACATAATAGGCACTCACCATTTACTCAAAGAAGGTATACACAATGCATTTTTTGGATATTTATCTTCTAGTTTAAAATCTCATCAAGATGTTCTGCACACTAAGGACTAAATCAAAATACTCCATTTTGCTAAACATTAATTCTTAAAAAGGCTTACAGAGTTTTGCCTGTTGTCTCCTTATTCCAGTCTTCCATTCTCTTTACACTGCTCTCTTTCTCACGGCCTACTCTAGCCACACAGGCATTAGTTGACTCTGTTTTATTCCCTAAGTGTGCTCCCACCACAGGCATTGTATATGCTCTTTCTGATGTTGTGAATGAATATAAGAATTTTCTTCTAATTAACTCATATTTATGTTTCATGTCTTAGCTCAAGGGCCATTTCTTCAGGAGGCCTCCTCTGACCTTGTGCTTATGCCCAAGTACATTACATTGAATGTGTGCAACACTCACAGGTATAAATATATATTCATAAAACCTATATCCATGGATATATAAGCATATATACTTTCATTATTCTTTTGTTTCCTACCTATTTATGATTGATTGCTTGATTGAGTTCCTCTTGTTTGAGTGTATGTGCCATGAGGGCATAATTCATTTATATTTGTAATTTTTTTGTCCACTGTTATGTTCCCAGCTGGCTTTGAACTCGCGATCCTCCTGCCTTAGCCTCCTGAGTTGCTGGGATTACAGGAGTATGTCACCACGCCCAGCTACAATAAGTAGATTTTAAGATACAAATTGGTTGTAACTTAAAATGAGTCATTTATAGCTTTTTTGCTAAAGAACACTAATACATGAAAATCCCTATCTTTACTTGTGTCAGGCAGATTGGCTGTGGATCATACCCCATGGAGCTGATGTCATTCAGATTATTTTGAAGCTATTTCATTTTGAGGGTTTAAGTTGTGTTTTACTCATCTTTGTGCTCCTAAAACCTGGAACAAAGCTAGGCTTTACTAGCAGTTTAAGTTTATGGATCAGAATGACTCTAATTTGGTTCAAGTAGCTTTCATTTTTTCTGCTGAATCAGCAATTGAGAATGCAAAGGCCATCCACTGCCAGATGGATATACTTGAATGGACAAACTCCAAATTTCCATAGTTTCTTGTAGAAAGGACCCTTAGTTTGGTGATTAAGGTAGTACGAATAGGGTAATAATGGAGGCAAGAGACTCCATTATTGTGCCATGTCAGCTAGGGGAATGGCCATGTCAGCCAGGGGAATGTGCCAGGCCAATACTCAGAAGTCTACCTATTCCCTTATAGGCCAATGCTTTGCTGAGCATCTAAGTTCTATTACTTGGATGTGCAGTCCAGGCCATAGCATATTATAACAAGAAAGGGACATGTAAGTAAATGGTAATGAATTCAAGCTTGTTTGTTTTTTATTCTATAATCTAGAATTTATTTTCTATTTTCCATATTTTTACTGGCAAACACACAAAATAGTCATTTATTGCTTGATAACATAGATAAATTCTGAGAAAAGCATTATTAGTCAACTTTGCTGTAATGCTAATGTTGTAGAGTGTGTTTACACAAACCTATATTGCACAGCCTACTACACACCTAGGCTATATGGGATTTTCCATATATTTTATGCAGTCCATTGATGACCAAGACATTGTCGTGTAGTACATGTGTATGTATACAGTGTACATGTAATAGTGTCTATCAGATATATGCATATGAAATAGTTTGGTGTTTATGCTTTTTAGAAAGACATGTCTTGTATGTACTAGTAACTAATAAATGCCTTCTCACTAGGGAGATACATAATTTAATGGTTTTAAGTACATGTCATTCTGATTAATTAGAATTATATCTTTGATTACATCTCAGTTGATTGAAATTTGACGTAATTGTAAAGTTACACGTTTATGCTTTCCTTAAAACCCTTAGAAAAAGTTCATGTGTTTGAAAAGATTCAGACAGTTTTTCATATATTAAATGATTATATAAAGGACACCTCAGAAATCCCTAATGAAGTTCTGCTGTAATTTCGGCATTAAAAATATAATCCTGTATTGGTAGGGAAATTTTACTGAATCTTAATGCAAACTTCCTTTGCTAATAAAATATCATATAGATCAAAGCATTTTTTTGGTTTTTTTATTTGTAAAACTGTTATTTTATATTTTGAATGCAGTCCTCCTTATCTATGGGGGATTTGTTGCAAGACTCCCAATGAGTGCCTAAAGCCAAGGATCTTACTGAACTCTCTGTATACTATGTTTCTTTCCTAGACATACATATTTATGATAAAATTTAATTTTTAAGTTAGGCATGGTAAGAGATTACCAAAAATATCCACTAATAAAAATAGAACAATCACAATAATGTATTCTAATAAAAGTTATATGCATGTGGTCTCTCGCCTTCTCAAAATATCTTATTGTATTCTGGATCTTAGCCACCTTAGCATACTTTTTTTTTTTCTTTTCATAGTGTCAAGAACTTTCACTTTTTAATTTAAAGGAAGCACTTTACAGCTTCTGGTTGGCATATCTGAATTGCCAGCATCACTATTCCTGCAGTTCGGGGCCATCATTAAATAAAATAAGAGTAACAAGAACACAAGCACTGTGATACCATGGCAGTCAATCTGATAACTGAGACAACTGCTCAGTGACTAATGGGTGGGTGGTGTGTAGGGCATACAGAAAGAGATGATTTATGTTCCAGGCTGGACAAAGCAGGGCAGCCTGAAATTTCATCACCTTATTAAGAATGGTGCACAATTTAAAATTTATGAATTATTGCTGGAAATTTTCATTTAGTATTTTTGGATCACCATTGACCATGTATAACTGAAACCATGAAATATGGAACTTGAAATGGGGGGGTAGAGGGCTACTGTAGTCTATGTTTTTCTCATAGAATATAAGAAAACTGAGAAAGATATAATGTAAGGTTGATTTTTCTCTCTGGATCAAACTTTAAGGCTTATAGTGCATAAAGTGATGAAAAGTGACATTTATTGCTACCTTCTGTTGCCTTTCACATATAGTATAGTTCACAAGTGGAAGTAAATATTTTCAGTAGCCTTTTATTAACTCTTTCTTTAAAAAAATACCTACTGAAAAAGACACCTGAGTAGTCATTACAAGCAGATTTTTAGATTTGAGCCTCCATAAGGTAAAGAAAACATAGGAGAATATCTTTGCAGTATTGGAATCAAAGAATTCTTGGGCAAGACACAAAGCACAAACCATAAAAGGATAAGATGATAAATTAGACTTCTGGAAAATTAAAAACTGCTCATCAAAAAGAAACCACTAAGAGAATGAATAGGAACTCACAGATTTGAGAAAACGTAAGTAACACAGACATCTAAAAAAAGGATTTTTATCAAAATGTTTAAAGAATTCCTAAAACTTAATAGTAGTTTTAATATAAAGGTCTATGGTCCTTCTTAAATTAATTTTTGGGTATTGTGAGAGATACATTTAAAGTTAGGTTTTTTCCCCTACATGGATGTTCAGATGTTCCAATGCCTTTTGTCAAAATGACTTTTCCTTCCCAATTGAACTACTTTGCTGTCTTTGTAAAATTGACCATATAACAGTATCTATTTCTGGACTCTCAATTCTATTCCACTGATCTATTTGACTATTCTTTAGCCCACACTACAGTGTCTTGATTCCTATAACTTTTATACTTAGTTTTGAAATCAGGTAATTAGAATATTTCAGCTTTGTTCTTATTTTCCAAGATGATTTTGGCTATTCTGGGTCCTTTGCATTCTCATGTATAATTTACAAAGCACAGCTTCAGTTTATCAGTGAAAAGGAGACTGCTGTGCTGTGCTTGGGCTCTAGGTCTTTGTGCAGTGGTTTGAAAGGTGCCTTAGACTAGATCCCAGGGGATTATTGGACTCACCTCATGGATTTCCTTTCTTCTATAGATTACAGTTCTGTGCTACCTGTTTTCAAATGCCTAACATCTGATGCTTCTTACATTTTTTCTGGCTTTAAAATTGCTTAAAGCAGGATAGTTAATCCAGTACCATTTACCAAATCATGGTTATAAACAGAAATCTTACATAGAAATTTAAACTAGAATTGTACACAGAATGTAGAAGACTATTATATAGAAAATATGATCATTCTTATGTTTGAATTAGGATGTGCAGAACTGTAGACTCAGATTATCAGAATATAATATTATATAAATATGAAATGCTATTCAAAACAGAAATCAAAATCAGGTGAATTTTTGGTTGAATGAATGAATATTGTTTTGCATAATCAGGATTTTGCCTTTGCTGACCATTTGGATAGGTCAATTTGATTGAATAATTTCTTTTGAATTTGTTTACTAATTAGAGACTACTTCTTTGGGCAATCTTTGGAAATGAGTGTGGTATTTTGTCTAAAAGTCTGTTTTGAATCTGCTTTACAAGGATGCTCTAATTTTTGTGTGTGTGTGTTTACCAACAACAACAGTAGGCCACTACTTAATAAATTTGCCACTTTGAGTATTTAGTGGATGGGCCAGCTGGATTACAGTTTGTATTTTACTTTTGCAAAAATGCGGGAAAAACTCCTACTTTGAACAGAAATTTAATTCCATCATTTGGAGTTATGAAATTAGATATTCTCTATATATCATTTAAAAATATTTAATTTAAAACAGAAGTATGTAGACTATTCTGTGACTTGCTTCTATTGAAGTATTTGACTTTATTTTTATCAATACAAAGAATATTTATTTGTTTTATTTATTTATTTATTGCAGTTTTCATTTCTTTTTTTTTATTTAGGTTTACATGATATCAGAGTGCAGTTTGATACATTGTACACAGATGGAGATTTTCTTTCTCTGGTTGTAAGTGATATAGAATCACAATACACATGCAGTCATACATAAAGCTAGAGCTATGATGACCATCATATTCCACCACCTTTACTGTCCCCATGCCCCCTCCCGGCTTAAAGCCCTGTGAACAGAGTTCCTCCATTGTTCCCATGTCCTTCCCCCCGTTATGGATCAGCATCCACTTATCAATGAGTACATTCGGCATTTGGATTTCTGAGATTGACTTACTTCACTTAGCATGATATTCTTCAACTCCATCCATTAACCTGCAAATACCATAATTTTATTCTCTTTTATTGCTGAGTAATATTCCATTGCATGTATATACCACAGTGTCTTTATCCATTCATCTATTGAAGGGCATCTAGGTTGGTTCCACAGTTTAGCTATTGTGAATTGAGCTGCTATAAACATTGAAGTGGCTGCAGCACTGTAGTGTGCTGTTTTTAAGTCTTCTGGGTATAGACCGAGGAGTGGGATAGCTGGGTCAAATGGTGGTTCCATTCCAAGTTTTCTAAGGAATCTCCAAACTGCTTTCCAGATTGGTTGTACCAATTTGCAGTTCCACCAGCAATGTATGAGCGTGCCTTTCCCCCTACAACCTCGCCAACACTTATTGTTGTTTGTATTCTTGATAATTGCCATTCTGACTGGCATGAGATGAAATCTTAGGGTACTTTTGATTTGCATTTCTCTGATTGCTAGAGATGTTGAACATTTTTTCATATATTTGTTGATCGATTGTATACCTTCTTCTGTGAAGTTTCTGTTCAAATCCTTGGCCCATTTATTGATTGGGTTGTTTGCTTTTTTGGTGTTAAGATTTTTGAGTTCTTTATATATCCTGGAGATGAGTGCTCTATTGGATGTGTGTGTGGCAAAGATTTGTTCCCATAATGTTGGCTCTCTGTTCACTTCATTGATTATTTCTTTTGCTGAGAAGAAGCTTTTTAGTTTGAATCCATCCCATTTGTTGATTCTTGATTTTACTTCTAGTGCTATAGGAGTCTTGTTGAGGAAGTATGATCCTAATCCGACATGATGAAGATTTGGGCCTATTTTTTCTTCTATTAGGCATTAGGTCTCTGGTCTGACTCCCAGGTCCTTGATCCACTTTGAGTTGACTTTTGTACATGGTGAGAGATAGGGGTTTAGTTTCATTTTGCTGCATGTGGATTTCCAGTTTTCCCAGCACCATTTGTTGAAGAGGCTATCTTTTCTCCAGTGTATGTGTTTGGCTCCTTTGTCTAGCATCAGGTAACTGTATTTAAGTGAGTTTGTCTCTGTGTCTTCTATTCTATACCATTGGTCTACATGTCTATTTTGGTGCCAGTACCATGCCGTTTTTGTTAGTATAGCTTGGTAGTATAATCTGAGGTCAGGTATTGTAATGCCTCCTGCTTCACTCTACTTGCTAAGGATTGCTTTGGCTATTCTTACAAATGAATTTCATGATTGCCTTTTCTATTTCTATCAGGAATGATGTTGGGATTTTAATTGGGATTGCATTGAATCTATATAGTGCTTTGGGTAGTATGGCCATTTTGACAATATTGATTCTGCCTATTCAGGAGCATGGGAGATTATTCCATCTTCTAAGTTCTTCAATTTCTTTCTTCAGTGTCTTGCAGTTTGTATTGCAGAGATCTTTCACTTCTTTTGTTAAATTGATCCCCAAGTACTTTATTTTTTTTTGAGGCTATTGTGAATGCAATAATTTTCCTAATTTCTCTTTCAGAGAGTTTATCACTGATGTATAGAAATGCAATTGATTTGTGGGTGTTGATTTTATATCTTGCTACTTTGCTGAAATCATTTATTAATTCTAAAAGTTTTCTGGTAGAATTTTTTGTATCCTCAAAGTATAGAATCATGTTGTCTACAAATAATGATAGTTTGATTTTTTCTTTTCCTATTCATATCCCTTTAATTTCTTTCATCTCTCTAATTGCTCTGGCTAGTGTTTCAAGGAATAGCAGCGTTGAAAGAGGGCATCGCTGTCTTGTTCCCATTTTTAGAGGGAATGCTTCCAATTTTTCTCCATTTAGGATGATGTTGGCCTTGGGTTTAGCATAGATAGCTTTTACAAAGTTGAGGTATGTTCCTACTATCCCAAGTTTTTCTGGTGTTTTGAACATAAAAGGGTGCTGTATTTTGTCAAATGCTTTCTCTGCATCAATTGATAAAAGCGTATGACTCTTATCTTTAAGTTTATTGATGTGATGTATTACATTGATTGATTTCCGTATGTTGAACCAAACTTGCATCCCTGGAATGAAACCCACTCAATCATGGTGCACTATTTTTTTGATATGTTTTTGTGTGCAATTTGCCAGAATTTTATTGAGAATTTTTGCATCTATGTTCATCAGGGATATTGGCCTGAAGTTTTCTTTCTTTGATGTGTCTCTGTCTGCTTTTGGAATCAGGGTGATACTTGTCTCATAGAATGAGTTTGGAAAAGTTCCCTCCTTTTCTATTTCATGAAATAGTTTGAGGAGAATTGGTATTAATTCTTCTTTAAAGGTCTTGCAGAACTCAGCTGAGAATCCATCTGGACCTGGGCTTTTCTTGGTTGGCAGGCTCTTGATGGCATCTTCTATTTCCTTGCTTGAAATTGATCTGTATAAGTTGTACATTTCCTCCTGGTTCAGTTTGGGTAGGTCATATGCCTCTAGAAATTTGTCGGTGTCTTCAGGGTTTTCTATTTAATGGAGTATAAATTTTAAAATAGTTTCTAATTATCCTCTGTATTTCAGTAGTGTCTGTTGTGATGTTTCCTTTTTCATCACAAATTTTAGTAATTTGGGTTTTCTCCCTCCTTTTTGTTAGGGTGGCTAAGGGTTTGTCAATTTTGTTTATTTTTTCAAAGAACCAGCTTTTTGTTTTGTCAATTTTTTGAATTGTTTCTTTTGTTTCAATTTCATTGATTTCCACCCTGATTTTGATTATTTCCTGTCTTCTACTTCTTTTGGTGTTAATTTGTTCTTCCTTTTCTAAGGCTTTGAGATGAAGAGTCAATTCATTTATTTGTTGACTTTTACTTCCTTTTCAATGAGCTTTCCTCTTAGCACTGCCTTCATGGCATCCCAGAGATTTTGATATGTTGTATCAGAGTTTTCATTTGCCTCTAAGATTTTTTTTTATCTCTCCCCTTATGTCTTCTGTTATCCATGCATCATTCAATAGCATATTATTTAGTTTCCAGGTGTTGGAGTAGTTTCTATTTTTTAATCTATCATTGATTTCTAACTTTATTCCATTGTGGTCAGATAGGATGCAGGATAGTATTTCTACTTTTTTGTATTTGCTAAGATTGGCTTTGTGTCATAACATATGATCTATTTTGGAAATGGATCCATGTGCTGCTAAGAAAAATGTGTATTCGCTTGTTGATGGATAGAACATTCTACATATGTCTGTTGTCTAAATTATTGATAGTTTCATTGAGATCTATGGTTTCTTTATTAAGTTTTTGTTTGGAAGATCTATCCAATGGTGAGAGAGCTGTGTTAAAGTCTCCAAGTGTTATTGTGTTGTGGTCTATCTGATTCTTGTATTTGAGAAGGATTTGTTTGATATATGTAGAAGCCCCATTATTTGGGGCATAGATATTTATGATTGTTCTGTCTTGTTGATGTATGATTCCATTAAGAAGTATGAAATGACCTTCTTTATCTCTTTTCACCATCTTTGGTTTGAAGTCCACTTTATTTGGTATGAGGATAGAAACTCCTGCTTGTTCGTGGGTTCCATGTGAGTGATATGTTTTTTCCCACCCTTTCACTTTCAGTCTGTGGATGTCTTTTCCTGTGAGATGAGTCTCTTGCAGACAGCATATTGTTGGGTCTTTTTTTTTTAATCCAGTCTGTCAGTCTATGTCTATTAATTGGTGCATTTAGGCCATTTACATTCAGGGTTATTATTGAGATATGATTTGTAATCCTGGTCATTTTAGTTTATTTTTGGTTTTTACCTTGAGTTGTTTTATCTTTTGAAAGGTCTTTCCTTTAGTTTAGTTCCTCTCTTTGTAAATTTTCATTGTTGGTTATCATTTCCTCCTCATGGAATATTTTGCCAAGAATGCTGTGTAGTGCAGGCTTTCTTGCTGTAAATTCTTTTAACTTTTGTTTATCATGGAAGATTTTTCTTTCCTTATCAAAATCTGGAGCTCAATTTTGCTGTATATGTGATTCTTGGTTGGCATCCATTTTCTTTCAGAGCTTGGAATATGTTGTTTCATAATCTCCTGGCTTTTAGTGTCTGGGTTGAAAAATCTGCTGAGATCCGAATTGATCTCCCCTTATATGTAATCTGGTTCCTTTCTCTTGTGGCCTTTAAAATTCTATCCTTATTCTGTATGTTGGGCATTTTCATTATAATGTGCCTTGTTGTAGATCTGCTGAAACTTTGTACATTTGGTGTCTTGTAAGCCTTTTGTATTTGATTTTCCACTTCATTTTTCATATTTGGGAAATTTTCTGATATTATTTCATTGAAGAGATTGTGCATCCCTTTGGTTTGAAATTCTGTGCCTTCTTCTATCCCAATAAATCTTAGACTTGGTCGTTTGATGCTGTCCCATATTTCTTGTATGTTCTGTTCATGATTTTTTGCCATCTTCCC